>JAAAKO020020039.1:0-15261 GCA_010015015.2 Bolitophila cinerea | reverse complement strand
AGTAGTATTAAAAAAAAACTAAAAATACATTTTTAGTGCAATTATGTAAAATAAAAACTTAAATTATGGTTATCACCGCAAACCCTTCAGAAAATGTAGTAACAAAAGCTACACCTCAACAAGCCAAAGCAGCATTTGTGGCGACGAAAAGGCTTAGATTTCAGTGAGAATATTAAAAGTGATTTAAATGTAGCACTTACAAACGAGGTTGACATTCCTGAACCTCTGACTGTCGAACAGACTAAACTTATACGTAGTCTGCGCTAACGAAGGACCAAAACCAAAAACCAAAAAAAATTGATAGAAGAAAAGGTTAGTTTGTAGTCTGAATTGTGGGAAAACTGCAAGCTCAAGGTAACGGAGACCAGTAAACTACCAACCCCAAAGAAGGTGTGTGCCTTCTTCCCTGGATAAGATGTAGCCGAGGATAAGGTAATCCTTAAGGTTCTGGGCAGACAAAACTAGAGAATTAGGGCTTAAAGGCGGTATTTTCTGAGCCGCAGAGAAGTGCAAGGTTGTATGGACCACAGAGGCAAACCAGGTACAGGTACAGTATGTGTACTCACTTTAGATGACGCTTGTTTTGATCTCCTTTTCGGGGAACTAAACAATGTCCTCTATTTACTTACTGGAACAATAAAGTTAACAACAAGGCCAAAGCGGAAGCCTAGAGGCCCTATCTGCTGTAGATAAACATGAGGAGGAAATACGGGAATACGATGGCGAGTCAAGGCAAGAAATAAAATCCCGCTGTGCAACAAGAACCATTACCGATCAGCCATGAGCAATCTATGGGCTGTATTAGCATAGGGCCGATAAAAATGACTCTTATACAAATATCTTTACCCCTGTACATTTAAGGCGAAGCATTATTAACTGCACTACGTATGCAAAGCAACAAAAAACTGGCCATGCACTCATATTATCAAAATCCGTCTTCTTTGAGCTACCTCTGTTTATGAATAACTATCACATAAAACCGATTCATTCTTTCGAAAGAAAGTTTACGATAAAAATCCCAGACCGGGAGAAATGGCTGATCGAAAGTCGCTTTACAGAAAGAGGCACACTTGTTTACACTGACGGCTAGATAATTGACAGGAGAACAAATATCCAAAACTGATTTCTTATTTTTAATTACTGTGGTGGACGTAAATTAAATATTATAGGACCATCCAATCGAGATTCGGCCAATCGAAATTCGGCCAATCGTAGTGCATTCATGTAGGGGATGCAACATGAAAAACGAGACATTAGAGCACTACTATTGTCAATACCTATATCTACACAACAGCAGATTGAAATTTCTGGCATCACCTTTTATTTCAATCACTGCAATAAAAATAATCAAGACTCAAGGACGTCGCAAACTTCGTCGAGAGATCAAATTGGTTATCACGGAAGCTCACCCAACGGAGTGAACTATAAACCAGCGTGCGGCAAAACAGGATCTCGCACTCTTATCAATATATCTATCTAAAATGGTGATCAGTTTATCACTTTTTTCTATAAAAATACGTAATCATACGATTTTTTAAATTTAAAGCATAAAACGGATTATTTGTTGTTCTTGTTTCACATGCAGTGGAATTAAAGTCGATAGGATGTATTTCATAACGCCATGTTGTCCAATTGATTCTTAATAGAATTTGGTGATATATAAGTTAATATATATTTTTAAAGCAAATGGCTCTTTTATCCAGTAAAAGAGCTACTGAAAATGCTTTTCTTTTAAATATTTATTTTATGTCACTATAAGAAAACAAAATAAAAACAAGGTATTTTATTGCAATCGATTAAAAAATAAGTGAATTTGCAATGAATTAGTTTATAAACACAAAATTTCCTGTCTTTAATGCGTAGAAATCAACAGTAAATTCTATAAACCCAAGAAACATTTAAGCTTTGTATAAGGCTACAGGACAAAAGACTTGTTCAGCCATAAGCTGTATAAGAGCTGAATAATACCTGATTTGGAAAAATATTCAGGCCGAACCGATATTCAGGTTAGTTGGCTTAATAAGGAACTAATTAAAAGTATATTTCACCTTATTTTAGATTGAGCTCAGTAGTTTGCATTTAAAAATGTAATGTGGTAGCTGTGGCGTAATTGACTACGTAGTTAGGTTTAACCACAGGGGACGTTGGTTTGAGCACGGGTTGACATCAAATTTAGTGTACTTTTTGTTTAATGCTTAAAATTGTATATTTGAAATAATTAAAAAACATTAAATTCGTTTTCATCATCGGTTAAGTATATCATTGAAATTCAAAAGATATTGATATTTTTTTTGTTGGTGTTTGTACCATTTTTACAATACCGAATACCAGTATTGAAGCGCCTGTAGTACCAGTATTTCAATATTTTTTTGTTAAACTTACTTAGTATTATTTTATTATTTTATTTTATATATTATTATATAAATTGAAATTGAATAGAAAAAACGATGAAATTACATTGTGATCAACCCACACATTTAACATCACAGATGTAGCGCCTCCATTTCAACGTACAAAACGAGAAGTAAATCACGTCCTATTGGAACACGCAAAAACATAACACCAAATTTACTATAATAATAAGAAAGGAACCGTTTTTTCCTGGAGTTCCTGGCAAACTGTTAGAGTTGACTTACATTTATTATTTCTATTGAGCAGAGTTGTCAAATAAATGTACAAATTGTTTCGTATAATCAAGTAAAAACCTACTTTTTTAAATTGATTAGAATGTGTACTATGTAGATTGCATTAGTTTACATAAAAATAGGAAGTAAGGATTAGTTTTAATTTTAAGATTTAGAGAGATTACTAGTGAAAAGTATATATTTTTTATTTTTGGGTCCTATTTCTAAGACTACTAAAATTTATTTAAAAAAGACATACAATTCTGCTTACACCATAATATTCAATTATTGACCACCAAATATATAAAAATCTACAACAAATCGTTTACCTAAAAGAAAAATATCTAGGTCTTGCGAAATTTGACATCCAGAAATTTGACCTTTAGAAATTCGACCTTGAGAAATTCGTCATTGAGAAATTTGGTCATCATTTAAATCTTACGAAATATGACTTGAGGAAATTCTATCTTGTGAAACTTGAACTAGCGTAAAAAAAGTAAAATTGGATATAAAAGTGCAAAAAAATGTAAATGGAAAGAAAATTTGACCTTGAGAAATACGACCTTCAGAAATTAGACTTTGAGAAATTGGCCTGAACTAGTGTAAAAAATTAAAATTGTGTTAAGTTGCTCGTAAAGTGTGTTTATTGTGCTTGCAAGGAAAATGGAAACCTTGAGAAATTGGAAAAATTCTAATTAAAAAAAACCAACTTGAGAAATTTGTCCTTTATAAAAAAAAACCTTACCACTGAAAATGATAATTATTTCTTCAAAAAAAACAAAATATTGGTATTTTCGGAATCGACTAATGTTAAATAGCGATATAGCGGTATTGCATTCCCTAAATAAAGGTCAAATAATCAATAATGTGTCAATTAGTATTTCATACCGACTGTAATTAAATTTAATTTATTAATCAAATTTAATTTGATTTCTAGTACTCGAATAACAAACCTATCATTTTCATTAAATAATTTGAATAAAAGTCTGATTTGTCGGCCATTATAAGGCAGTTGGAGTGAATAAGTTTTGCATAATTTGAGATCAATAGAAAGTCAATATAAATCATGCATAACAGTTTTATTCATACATGATTGTATATATATATATACTGTATTGTCTCTGGAATATTCTACTAGTACTATCGACCTATAAGTGCCCATCAAATAAATTTTGAGTATAGCGCAACCGATAAAAAAGCGCTCGACGAACAATGTCCACACCCACCCACAACCCCCTCACTGAATTCAAGTGCACTGCACCCCTGTTGTGCAACGTGCGCTCTTGTTCTTTATTGCAAAGCCATAAATAAACTTTTTTTTGCTAGAATCCGATAAAACTGATTTAATAAAAATACACGCACACATACACATTTTTGAAGACTCTGTGTGTGAGTTCACTTGGAAGTTTAGGACATAAAACATACAAAAACGTTCGCGCGTTCACACAGAAACATGCTTTTCAGATGTTCCGCGCGCACACACATTATTTATCGCTCGGCGGCATCGCCGCGAGCTTTTATTTGCTTTGCATGCACGTTGTGTGTGTGTGTGTGTGTGTATTCATGTATTTTGTATAGTTTGCAGTACATCAGAATGCGTATATATAGAATGTTTTTAGAAGTTTAGTTTTAGTTTGTTTTAGTGTGGTTTTAGTGTGGGTTGTGAAGTTATTTGATGGTTTCACACAAGATGGTCCTTCGAGCCGCCATCGCCTTTGCCGCACATTGTCTGTGTGACTGTCGCCGCTGAGCGTTGCTAACGTTGGTTATTCCTTTGGCATAAACTGAATGAAAATCACCATGTACGTCGTGATGCCACCCACCATCTGTGAAATAACAAACATTAAATTTCACACATTTAATATTGTATATATATAGTTTTATGTCCAAACAAACCGGATGTATATACTCACAGCTTTTAGCAACATAAAATCCAAATCAAAAAATCCGGACACCGAAAAGCTCAACGGCTCATGCAGGATCTGAAGCGAAAAGTTCTCAATCTGTATAATACAGTCGCTTTTCAATTATACTCGTAAAATTTTCTATTTCATTTTCAAACCAATAAATCAAATTGATGACTTTCACCATCTTCGTCGTCGTCCTTTTCAATATTATGCAACAGAAAGCCAATGAAGCGAACCTATTCAACAGTATAAAATAAAATTGTACATTGTATGTATATATTCTCTCTCTCACACACACACAGACACAACTCGTGTACGCAGATTCGACGTATGAAAAGAAATGTTATAGTTTTAACCTCGTTATGTATGACTGTTGGAAAACCCTCCTTAGCATCTTTTCACTGCGGTATTTTCAATATTAATATGTATGTATGTATTCGTGCCCGAGGGCAGATACGCACACACACACACAGGGACTCGATGCGACTCTGTGTCATTCTCATTATAGATAAAATGTCAAGAAAATACATATTTACGGACGTAGGACGTTTGGAATAATATCTAAGTTGCGTGGATCGAAATTGGTTTTGGATTTGCATACGATAATATGGCAGTTGGCTTTACGTAGGATATACCTGGTAAGCGGTATCATGTATGCAATGCATTTGTACTTCAATTTTAACCTTTATTTCTATTATTTGCGATGTGACAAATTTAAAATAGGCAAAATACATCAATACGTAAATTACTGTTTACAGACAATACAGACAAATAAAGTGGACAATTAATTTAATAAATAAAGGTCGCGACGATTTAAAGTGCGACAATTAATGGTGGGACAATTTACGGTGCGACAATTTAAGATGGCGACCATTTAAGGTTGCGGCAATTCAAGGTGGACATAATTTAAGGTCAAAAAATTTAAAGTGACCTTAATTTGAGATGGTGACAAATGAAGTTGGCGACAATTAAAGGTGTCGACAATTTAGGGTGGCATTCAATTGTCGAACCTTAAATTTTCGCACCGTAAATTGTCACCACCTTCAAATGTCCTCTTTAATTGTTCACTTTAAATATACGATGAATCGAAAATTACATCAATACGTAAATTATTTTAGTATTTATGTGTCTTATCATAAATTTGTACTCAATGTCCAAAGAAATCCTTAATACAATGCATATAATTTGTGTCCAATTATCGAATTACCCCGCTCGGCACTCGGTAAATATAGCGTTTCTTTTATTCTTCAAGGGCAATTTTGGCGTAACACGATTAGTTCGAGAATGTCTGTGCACACGGGATGCATTATGGGTGTTCAACACGAACATCGCCCCGAATATGGGGGGAGTGTAATAGTCGTTTCACCTGCGTATGTTTAATATGTGTGAGTCTGCGTGTGTTTGTGTTTGTATATGTAAATGTATCAGTGCACGTCTGGTCGATTTTTAGATGCGATAACGGTTAACATAGTGTTTTATAACCATGTTGGAATTACAAGTGAAGCTCGCATGAAAACGATGTAAAGTGTCATTTATTTCGTTGAGAATCATAAATTCGGTGGAACCACCCTTTACGTCAGACGTACTTGTCATCAATGCCCTTCTCAGATGTTTATAGTCGTCGGTGTTACACCTGAATTCGAAATACGTATATACTTATGTGTAAGACAACACTTTTGTATCGTAATTTAAAAAGTAGCCGTGTAATATTTAGTTTTGCCTGGAAAAAGGATGGGGAAATATCATATTTAAAAAATGATGATTAAGGGAATTTAAAGATATTCTTATCCTTAAATTAGTAATTATCGCTGCCGCGCACTGTATTGCAGTTACGACAGTTTATGAAAAAAATTCAAAATAACATCTATATATGTCCATATTTTTATAATCCTTTTTTTATTTTCTGGTAGGTATTTATTGTTTAATTATAATTAAAAATTAATAATTATTAATTAATAATATTTTTTAAGTTTTATGTATAATATTTTAAAAACAAGTTTGATTGCATCATTTACAGGCGAATGATTCAATCAAAATTTTATAAATTTTAGAGATTTAAGGATTTTAGAAATCCTTTTACATGGTTGCCATGTCAATAAAATCCTAAAATTGATAAAACCTTGAACGCGAATACAGGGGATTGATTTACTACATAAAATCTTTATAATAGAATATAATAATTGAAAAAGCTTATTGAATATCACAACTAATTGAATGTAGTAATATTTATCTCACTTAAAATATTTTTTAACAAAAAAAATGTTAAAAAATAGAAACACTTATATGTTCTATAAAAAAGTAAGTTAGTAATTTTTTGTTAAATGAATACTTAAAAAACACATAGGTCAGAATTTTCCAGAATTTTATATTCATGTTTAACAATAAATCACAATAATGTTTAAAGGGTTTTATGTAAAGCGTTACCTAATAGTTTTTTTGATAATTTTTAGCTAATTTTAAAACATACGTTTAAAGTAGCTTGGTTGCCACTCCTAACACACTATGCATGTATCAAAAATGTAAAAAAAAATCACCGAAAATATTACCAAAATGCAATAAATCAATGAGAATTATAAAATTCCGACAATCATGAAAACTGGTGGCCACATGCATTTTAACGCCATTTTAGGAATATTCATAAAGAATATATATTGAGAGTTTCAATCGCTTTGGGAATTTCATTCCTAGTATATAGAAACCTTTTCTTACCTGGTGGTTAACTAAGCACTAAATCTTCAGTAAATACATGTCAATTTTACTGACATTCTTTTGGAAAATCCAATTACATCATAATAATACCAGATATATACTCAGAAATGTTACATTGAAATAATCACAGAACTCCTTACCTCAGTCAGGCATTTTTCACAGGAATACGCCAATAAAACAAGTGCTCCTGCTACTGGGAACAGTCCATAAAAGTATGCTAAACACACGCAAAAATTAATAGAAAAAACATTTCAATTTAATCACTTACAATCAATTACAACTTACAATCAATATTCAGCATGTCGTTCGTATACACCTGTGTGTACATCCAGTACAAATCTCCGGTTAACTGTACAAAATCCTGGGTAATATTCAAAACTTGTGAAAGACCCACTATTCTGTTCGCCAGTCGATTAACCTCATTCAAAATACCATACGCACACTTGAGATGCTTTAGTTTAGCCATGCGTTCCTTACACGATAAACGTTTGTCACCCTCGGATCTCGTTCGATGTGTCATCGCTGCCAGCTCTGCACTCATTACACTAAACCTGGACGTAAGAAGATCCACTAGCAATGCATGATGCAAATGTCTAAACCGTTTCAGAAATGTAGACACCATAACTATCATAAAATAGTTAAGCCACATTTCATCAATCATGTTAACGATTGTATACACCTGAACGGATACACTTAGTAGTTGATAGGCAAAATACTTTCTGACATAATTTCTATAGAACAAATTCGTATACGCTCGGTCGTACAGTCCAACTCTGTCAAAACATCGATCCACCTCTTGGATGAGCCGCCAAATATTCAGTTGATCGTCCCGGTGCCAAAGCGACTCTAGCAATATGCAAAAATGTGTGGAGAATATCAAAGCAAAATTCACATAGGCATAGGCCTTGTCTAATCCCGTTAAATTAGGCAGAATATCGTCCAGGTACACAATCAGCACCACCACAAAAGCCACCAATGCACTAACGTTTATTAGCGACCACAATGCGTGCACCATATGCGTATAAGATGTACCCGAGGATTTCTTCATCACGTCGGCGTCTGCCGGGTCTGCGCATCTAAGATTTATCGAAATAGGACACAAACCGCAGAATTGAAAAAACTTGAATATCCCATGAAATACCGTTTCCGTGATGTGGCGTTTTTTGTTTCGTTCCTTGGCTGCGTCGTTGTCGTCAACGGCGGACGTGCTCATTTTGGTCACCCGGCGAATCCAAAGAAAAAAAGCAGTTCGTATTGCCGAAATCATGTCGAAAGTCGTCGCCCTACTAAAGAGCATTTCAAAAACTATACGATTTATTGCAGTTCGTTGATATTTTGGAAGTGTGTTTGTGTGTGTGTGTGCGCGATTTGTTGTTTGAATCGGAAATACTCATTTGTCATCGTCAGTCAGTGGAGTATTATAGATTCTGGGTGATTTGTGCGATTGGCGTCAAATTCGGATTAGGCGACCACATTATTGAGTACTCTCTCTCTATATGTAATTTTGTGCGTGTTCTACAAGGTGTCAGTTTAATGTTTTTTATTTTATCTAATTAGATCTTACAGCAAGCATTTAGGTAATTAAACATATAATATATTATTTATAGGCATAATTTAGTATTTAGTAATTTCCGGGGTTCAGCGAGAAAATCATAAGAAGGTATGAAGCGATAGAAGCAATCATCTGTGGAAAAATGTATAAAGATATTTAATAATATATCTAATATTGTGATTAAATGAATTATTATGTGAATCAGTCCTTATGACCATCTGAAGTGTTGAGAACGTACGTTGTTTGCTGTTATTTGCTTCTCCCCTTTTAATATGAATATTGTATTTTGTCTTATTTATGGCGAATATACATATATTGTTTTATTATGATGAGTAAAGTCCGGATTACTAACGGATTCAGGGGTTTGGACATGGGGACATGTCCCCTCTTGTGAAAATTTTAACAGAAAAAATACATAAACCATGTATTCCTTTTTTTATATATTAATTTATTTTTTCATATATTGTTATGGGTATATATTTTCAAGTGTCGGTACCCGGTCAAAATTCTGGCTCAGATACTTACATATTAATATTTTGTCTCTATAGAAATTTAATTAAATAATCTTGTTCTATAATGAAAGTAAATTCCAAGCACCATTTAAACTGTATAAGGATATGGGAAATAAGAAATATTCAGCCAGAAGTGGAATAAAACCTGAATGCCCTATTTGGCAAGGATTGTTGGCTTAATAAGTAAGTTAAGCGTATTAAAGTTTTTTTGCTTAAGAAACTTGAGAACCTTAATAAAAAAAACTTCCAATGAGTTTTTTTTAGATTCTTTGGTAAAATACACGCAAACGTACGCTTATACAGAAACAAATTTATTTAAATTCTAAATTTTGTATTCCATAAAATTTTGAATAACAGAATTTTGTAAAACAGAATGTTGTTAAAATAGAATTTAAAAAACAAAGTCAAAATAAACTAACTAACTGTCCCACCCCCAGAAAATGTGTATGTTTTAAAAGGTATTATGTTTTTCTTATTTTAAATACGATACATTTTTTTTACTATTACTATATAAAAAACTATTATAAAACCTATTTTAGCATTATTTTAAATTGTGTCTTAAATTGCTACAAAAATAAAAAAAAATATGTTGTGCAACCTGTCTGCCTGTTAGACTTATGCAGTAATTCAAATACTATTATTTTTAATATTATTTAAATAGCTTTGAATTTAAATACTAGTATTATTTTTCAATTTTGTATTTTGTATTAAAAAAAAGGATTTTTTAATTGGGATTTTTAAAATACAATTTCTAAGTACTATGTTAGTATTTTGCATTTACTCAAATACTTTATTAGTATTTTATACACAACATTTTTTTAATACTAAATACTATTTCAAATTCCAAAACACTTTTTCAACGTTTAATTCCATTTTATATAAGAACGACTACAATCACTGAATATAAAATACGTCATAGTTTTCTCAGGATGCTATTTCGTTAAATATTTATTTACAATAAATAGTTTTAATGAATTATGTAATGAATTCGATTATTTTTTTTTATAAAAACATAAAAAGCGCCTGAATCATTACATATATAATAAACGCAAGAATTTCAGAGCACCAACATTTTTAAAATCATTAAAACGTAAAAAAAAATATATATGTTAGGAAACGAAGGTCAATAATCAATAACACGATAAAAGAAAGAAACACAAAATATTTTTTTACTGAACCAGTAAAATATAAAAAAAAACTATTTAGTACAATGTACTATGTCTGTTGAAAATGTCTGGTCATTCTTGAATTTCATAGGTAAAGAGTTTGTTGGTGTCCTGGCAAAGGTGGGTTTTGAAAACAGTATTCGGATTTTGTAAAAACTTGTTCAAGAGTAATATTTTTTAATTGTTTACAAAAGAGAAAAGGGCAATAATTATCAGCAAAAAACCCATCCCTATTTTAAATGATTATTAAAGTTACAAAAAAACATTTTTATTAAAAAAAAACATTCAAATATTTTTTTTAAAAAATACAAAATAAAATGGATTTTACAAGTTATTGTCAAATCGATCTGTTTTATTTACGTATACCTAAATCTACAGTTTAGGTGTGATATAAAACCTAATTGTATTTTTTAAAGTTTAATACCTAAATTTTGGTACAATTTTTTAACGTAACTTTAGGTGTGCCATGAAGCCATCCTGAATAAATTTCGGTACGATATTTTCATGAATGTTTCAAAATCATTTCGTTTTAAATATAAGTATGAAATTTAAATAACGATTTGAAAAAAACCCTCCTTAAGAGTATGGTTAGGGGATGGCGTGGAACCGTCTCACAGAGACTAGTCCAGCACGTATGCCACCAGAAGAGCCCATTGTACAATAATTGGTCTTTTTAAGATAATTTACTATCGTATACCTAAGTATTTTACTTAAGCAACTCTCTGAATAGAGTTAGATCCGAAATTCTCATCAATTCATGAATCCTGGTCTTCCGTGTAAAAAAGAGTGTAGATACTTTATATTAATATATATTTTTAAATACAATATCCCAATAAGCATTATACGTTTATGTTTAAATTGCCCGTCCGCAAATATGATAATAATTTAATTTGTAGTATATCGTACCGTGTACAAGAAGTCAAAGTCGACATTGAAAACTCCGTATCCCGACATACAAATCGGAAGTAACATAATAAGGTACGAGAATTGCTTTACTAATTCTCGAATTGACTTTAGTTCTCGGTTGGTCTGCACAATATGAAGAGCTGCGCTAATTTTGTTTGCCTTCAGAAATAAAAACTTAGAAATTAGTCAAACCTAATGCAAAATGTAACTTACCTTCCTCTTACAATTTTCACAGGAGTAAATCAGTACAAACATTGATATGAATGGAGATGTGATAACGGTCGCTGAAGCTTTAATGATATCATATTTATTTTGATGTTTATATAATAAAGCCAGCCTCTTTTACCTATTAAGCCACTCAGCTGCCCAAAGTAGATCCGAGCGCACACCCAATACAATCCAATGATGATGAGAATAAAAAAGCTTACAATCGTTACCAGAATGGTTATTTTTAGACGATCATTAATAACATTTGATAGAATCCACATATTAAGATACCGCGTCTTTAGGTTATAAATCCTCTCAAACTGTCCCTCGACAGAGCGTATTCTTTGCAGGTCTACGATGATTGTATCCAGGTGTTCCGACAACTGATCTACGTGTGCGATAATCTGAAGTACACCAATTCGCACCACATTCAAAGACCAAATACGAAAGTACCAGCTTCGTATCCAAGCACGGTCATTGGCAATCGACGACATAATACTGATCTCACTGCAAATTCCGACAGCAATCACCAAAACAAACTTGAACAGTAATTTACGACCAATTCCAGTACCGGTACGTCCAAAGTCATTGAGTCCCGTTCGATCCGAACGAGCTTGATTTAAAAGTTCTCGTACCTGTCGTTGGGTCGATCCAGAGAACATTGCTTCGCAAACCATCACAATGTGCACAACCACTGGCGCCAACACTTGCACAACGTCCAAATACATGCCAATCGCAGAGGTTGAATGAAATGTGTCATGGCGATACACAAAAATGAATCCAATCTCTACGAATGCTAAACTCAAATGCAAGATTGCCCATAAAGTGGAGCGAACGCTTGTCAACCAAAAGTTTGATGGATTCGGTGGCATCGATAAAGCACAGAATTGAAACAAACTAATAAACGAAGACATGTCGTCGTCGTCGACGTTGTCGTTTTGTGCAAAACCCGCCATTTTATTCGTTTCTGCAGCGCGACGTATTTTCGGTATTGTCGCGCGTGGGAGTTTTTTATTAGACATTTTATATGGGTTCACTTTTCGGTGTAATCACGCGAAATACAAACAGTTATTATATAGCTTTTGTACGCCAATTGTGTATTATACTATAACTCTATAGTATTTGTATATAATCTTTTATTTAACGTTGAAATTCTAACGTTGAAGGAGTTTTATCCGTTTTTAATGGGTCATGAATAAATTATTATAACTTTGCTTTATTACTTTATTAGTGTATGGCTTTTCCTTTTACACAAATTGTGTGTTAAATTACATGAATCATAAACATTACATAACATATAAATTCATTACTCTACTTAAGTACTTATGTAATTATAATTACTAATTAATGACAATATTGATACAAGATTTAGATTTATACGGGATTTATATGTGTTTGAACATATATATCATTTTCTGGCATAAACTGAACGAAAATAATCATGTAAGTGGTTATTGTTGCAGCGATCTAAATGAAATGTATTAAATAAATAATTCCATTTAATTATGTAATATATTTAAATACTTACTCCGATCAGAAACTCATAGTTAATAGCAAAGAATCCATGTGCAGAGAAGGAATACTTTTCATGCATGATTTGTAAGGAGAACTGCTGAATCTGCAACAATAAACCATGTTTAGATTTCATAATAGGGCCGGATTTTCATGTGAAAACCTACTTTTCATCAGGCGTATCTCTGATTTTGAAAATTGAAAATTCTTAATTTAATTTTATTATTGAAGATTACATAATTGCAATACATAGCAAATTCAATTTAAATAATCAGATTCAGAGATATACACGTATGATAAAAAGTATGTTTTGAAATCCAAACCGTATGATTTTTTTTTTCTTAAATTTACCAATGCATTGAAGGATCGGCTATGAAACTTTCGTCTGTTCGTATGCAATCTGTGGCTGATTTGATTAATCTATATTTAGAAAATATTCCCAAGTAATGTTTGAAAATAATATATTATAAGAAACAACCTACTGATTCCAGGCACACATCACAAGAGTAAAACAATACCAGAAGCGGAACAGCCCACGGCAGTGAGCTTAACAAGGACTCCGTCATATGAACATTGCTTCCAAAATGGAGTGCCACATAGTTCCAGTACAGGTGCACCGGTAGACACACAAAGTATGTTGTAATATTTGCCAGTAAAGAGAAACCGAATCCGGTACGCATCAATTGGTTGCTTCTCCATAGTTCGCTGTGTAGCCTCTTTACGGTCAGAATGTATTGATGAGTTCGCAGTCCATTCGCTTTAATCGTATCACGTTCCTGAAACATGGCAATACGCTCAAGTTCAACTCGAAGGGCATCCATGCGAGCTCTCAACATGTCAACGTACAATGTATAGTACAGAAAAGATGATCGACAAACAATAAACGAGAACTCCGAAGCAAACCACAGATTACTCCACTGGATGCTATCACTAATTGACACCATTATGTAAATTTCGAGAATGAGGCAAAATGCTTGCGAAACAAACTGCCTCCAGAAGTGGCTGCGTAAAGATCTACGTAGTCGAGCAGTCATATCGGTACCAAGTAGCAAAAGGGTTTGGTCAAAGTGCTCGAAAATACGATTGATTTCAAGGCGTGCCTCTTTGGTTAATAATGTCTCAATACTAATGATGTAATGGGTAACAAATGGAAATGCCAATTGAATGAGATCCGCCAGCATACCGATGCCATCTTTGTTGTAGATTACTAAATCTGAGTAAACTGCTACTACCGTCACAATTGTTGTGAGTACAATCACGTGGAAGATGCACCATATTTCCAAGAATCGCTCTATGTACGGATTTCGGTTAGTACTTATTGTAGAGAGTCCATTTAATTGAGAGAAAATGGTGATAAGACGACTGTAAACCATTGTGGTTCGACCGAATGAAATGAAATAAACATTGATAAGAACGATTTATGGTATACACTTTATGTGTATAGTATTAAACAGACCGTGAGAATTTGCACAGATGATATAGTTATTTATGTTTTATTCAAACGTATCTGATAATAAACTGATTTATGATTTATTTTATTTGTACCAAATATATCCGAAATAATTTTGCCGGCATGACTATATGTTTAAATACTTATTTATTGTAACCAAAAAAGACACTAAGGCCATACCAAGTTTAAGGTTACAGTGGATATTTAGGTCTATCTTATATTCTATTCTATGACTAACTTATATTAACTCATAAATTAAATAATAAAGTTCATTATTAAATACACATATATTGCACATGTTATTGTTTTAAATTTTACTTTGTTAGGTTTTAAAAACAGAAAAAAGGAAATTCAGACTTTTTTAGTACAGATTAAACTTTAAAAAAAAACTGAAACTATAATTAAAACCTTTGCTTGCTTAAAACTATATTAATTGGGGCTGAATTAGCAATGTTCACATCGTGTATGTAGGAATTTTAATATGTGTTTATATTGCACATATAGTGTTTAAGTGTTTGCGTTTAAATATTAAATATAAAAAACCCCAAGAGAAACCTCGACATTAATAAAAGGTCCAAAAATAATAATAAGAATAAAGAATTAAATTAAATTACAGGGTAAATTTCTGAGTTCTAAAAACATTTATTTTCATTCGAGTTTGCTCTGTCCATTGATTTATAGAGACTTAGTCCACATTTTCATTGTTTATATTCTCA
>JAAAKO020020028.1:0-15264 GCA_010015015.2 Bolitophila cinerea | reverse complement strand
ATGTAATGGTAGCTTTAGGAGATTATGTTTACCACGAAGATAGCTAATATTTAGTTTAACATTATAATAATATTTAGTATTTGAAAAAAAAAACGTTAGTGATTTATGTTTTCTATAAAGTTCTTGTATGTTCAAACTTTAAAGCTCTATCGGAATTGCCTCAAAACGATCGTCTGAATGTATAGTATAGTATTTCGTACATTACTTGTATGGAAACTCTTCAAAGCCTTCAGAAAAACTTAAAGCTTTTGCAAGCATTACACTCGCGTATAAGCCTCTAAAGTCTAAATCAAGAAATAATGATCTACTTATTCCTCATGATCTTATTTCCTTTCGTCGGTTCATAATAAAGACCACATCTTGCATTTCGAAAAAATAATCATTCTCTCAGATTCTGATTATATATTTTCCCCCGAAAAGCTTTTAAAATCTGCGATTCAATGTGGCCCCGTGACATGTTCTATCTTTGCTCCATGGATCGGTTTATATATATATATATATATATTGTGATGAGACACAGACTCATGACACCATATCTATCCAACGTATAAAAGCTCGCACGTGGGCGCACCAACCTAAGAGAGTGTGTGTGTGTGGACAAAAGAAGTGCGGCTTTCATGTCATCGTTGAAATTAACAAAACCACAAAAGAGCTACTCCAAGAAATATGATAAGAACAATACGCGGTGGGATTCTGTGGTGCGATGGTGAGACACACCCGCACGATGCGGCTCGCCTGTGCACACCTCACCCTGTCTTTCCACCCCGTGGTGCCTCCATAATGTGGCGCACACCATTTCTGTGCTTTACGCTTTACAGATTTTTCAACTCGGAGAAATCATCCATTGTTTGTGTGGAGCACCAGGAAAAGAGATTAAATTGTCGAGATTATATACGTGAGGTGGTGGCTGCTGCAGAGAGTATTTATACACTCGCGCACCGTCACACACCGCGAATGTGTAGTATAATGGTAAATATATATATATATATGTTTTGTGTTTATAGGTGAGCGCTATATTTATTTAAATCGCACACACACAATTCTTGTCTTTTCAATGCCGTCCTGCTGTTGTTATGTTTCATTCATTCGTTTTAAAATAAAATTATAAGCGGCTGGCGCATTCAAACGAATTCATATACCCTCTAGTTTCTAGTCTACAGTACATAGGGTGCATATTTATATGGTATACACAGAAACATAGATATAATATATAATCGAGTTCATGTAATTATGTGTGATGGCTAGAAGTGGTCTGTGTAAGTGTGTATATATATGCTTTATATATACGAGTATATAAGCTTTTCGTTTTGCGGTATAGAACTTTCGCATGCTTTCTAGACGTTGGATCATAATCTAGGCGGGTTTGCTTTGCGTGGCGGATGGGGATTTAGCATTTAAAATGGGTCAGTGGGAGATATATATTTTGCCTGTGTGTGCGGGCATACAGTATTTTACGTTTGTCCCCATTCAACATTCACACCCTCTCACAGACACACACACAAACATTTATTCACCAGCATTACACCCTCGCGCACAGACAATGCTATTACGCTCAAGCATGTTTGCAGACGCTAAAACGTTTAGAGTGTAATTAAAGAAGAGTCGCTGAGCGTACATATACCATTTTTTATATATATAATTATTTCTTTTTACATTAAACATAGGAAATCCTTTTTATGAAATTGCCATATGAATTTGAATATAGCATAATATTTTTAATGGGTTTTGTGTTTGGGTCAGGGCACACACTGTAAACGATACGCTGCTGCTGCGTGTGTATGACCTTTCGCACAATGTTATGTGGCTACGGACGCCCTCGTTGACGCGCGGACTTGTAAATATGAGGCTTCTTACGATAACGTTGTGAGGAATTCTTGCGTGATTTACATATAATATACATAAATAAGAACATTATTAAAATACCAACACTATGCATAAGTTATAGTTAGCATAGTTTTAGTTTAGTTAGCACATGAAGACGGTAATGGATAGTGGGTCGATATATTAAATATTTTATGACGAATAGTTTATTTTTAAATTAATTACTTGGTTATCCAACTTCAGCAAATTAATAATAAAATCAATAATATATTTTTAACGAAATCTTTGGACTTTTTTGAAATTATCGAATATTTAATGTCTTTTATTACCTATAAAAAAAACACCACCCCTTGACCTTCTACAGCCAGTCGATCCTTTCGAGGTAAATTTCAATGAACTTTTCCACAAAAAAAAATTACGCAAATTATATAAACTATGATAATAATCCATATTAATTTTATGTTTGAAAGTTTGACAATTGAAAGCGAAACTTAAATGTTTTACAGAATCGCTTATTATCAATCTCTATTGAAACTTTCAATTGATTTTAAATACGGAATCACTTGTACAAGAAATTGATTGAAAGTTTCAATACTGAAGGTCTTAATCGATAAAGGAATCTCAATCTTAAATTTTTTATCAAATTATTAATTTTATACTTAGAAAATCACAGATTATGTACTAATAAAATCACTGAAAAAATAACAGATTATATTAAAACAGGATCACTGAACATTGGAAACTTTAATTTGATGACTTTGTTATTAAAAAACAGACAAATAATTGAGTGGATAGATTTTGTTTTAATTGGTACGAATTAATGATTGGTAAATACGCATTTTCACCTTTTTATTCACAATATCAGGGTAATCTTATTTGTTCTTTCAAATTAGCCCAAATTTCATTGTTAAACAAAAGAAACACTCAAAAAACAGGTATTTATTTTACCAGAAATCCTGAAAGTATGCAATTTCGTTCTGTTTGTACCGCTTTCGCTTAATAAATGTCCGAAGAATCCATTGAACTTTTCGTTATTTAATATATTTATCTATAGCGAATTAATTTAAGACAAATCAATGGTTATCCCTACCTTTTCTATAACCCCAAAATAATCTATTCTTCTTCTAAAAAATATAAAACAACATTTTTACTGGAGTTTGATGATTGCCCATCCACAATTTAAAGCCATTTCGGAGAATATGAATCAAGACTCAAAATGATGAAAAAACACCTTTTTAATACCGTTGACAAAAATCCATAATTTAAAGCAATTTTGGAGTAGAATAATAAAAGCTACAAAAAACGATACACTTTAAATTTATACCAACAAAAAAACGCGATGAAAACTCATAAATAAAGATTTTTTTGAACAATCCTAACATAATATATTTAGAAACCCTACAAGTGTGACATTATAAAGGTGTGTTATTAATACTAAACTTTTATGAGAAATGAGCAATGTCGATCGCATTTTTCGGGTTTTTTTTATTTTAAAAATATATGTTAGATCAGAGAATCAGCAGTTCCCGAACTGTGGCCTACGACCCACTGGTGAACTTCAAATGTTTTGAAGTGGGTTTCAAGATTTCTAGATACAGACCAGAAAAAATATATAAAATCTGAATAACGTCTACAATTTTTGTATTATTGCTTTCGTTTTACAACCAAAAATCAGGCAAATTTATTTAGAAACATATTAGTAATCATATGGCAATTAAAACATGGTCGGTTGACTCATACGAAATTGAAAGTTTTGTCCATGGGCTCTACGGTCCTCAAAAACTATAGGGTTATATCAAAAAATAGAGAAAAAATAATATAAAATGGAGGAAAAATTAAAAAAATAAACAAAAAAAAGGTTTATTTTCATAAATATGAATTAAAAAATATTATATGGTGTTCTTTTGAAATCAATAATTTTAGTTTTAATTTTCGAAGATTTTACTATTTTAATGGAAATAGTAATATATAATTAAAAAACAAAATAAAAATGTTCTCTAGAAAAAAGGGATGTGTTTGTGTACTACAAAAAAATATTGTGCTATTATAAAATGTACTCAAAATAATTGATAATGACCTTCTAAAAAATTTATGTCAGCTTAATAATTAAAAACTTAAGAGCAAGATTATTTCTTTTAGAGTTATGTATCTTATTAAAAATAGTACGTTTTTTTAAAGGACAAAATTGTAATTGCCTAGATTTGCCTTGCGTTGATTTCTCAAGACTGTCCACCAATCAGAGGCGTCCGATGATTTTCCGTATAGCTGGTTTTGTGAGACACCCGTGATTTTCCACACTCTCAACCCGTAAATGTTGCTCTAGATTTTTTTTGATTTTGCGTAAAGTCACTTCCTGGATAAACACCAAGTCAATCACCTCTTAAATGGGCATTATTCTCACGGTGCTAAAAACGCACATCCCGAATTACAATAATTCTCGCCGGATTCTACTGAATTCTCGTTTTAAAATAGTAGGGAATTGCTTCTTTAGCTTGATTATAAATTAAGAATTTGATTTATATACGAGCTATTATCCAAATAAATCCGAAAAAAAACATATTTAGTTCGAATCTAGCTTGGAATCAATAGTTAGTTGGAATCTAGCTCGAAATTAATATTAAATTCGAATCCAGCTCGAAATTAGTTATTATCGAGATAAATTCGAGAAATTAAGAATAACTCTAAACTACCTCGGAATCAGATATAATCGAGATAAATTCGAGAAAACATAAATTTATTACCGAATAAAAAGGATCAGCTCGAAAAGAGTTATAAAAATTACTCGGACATTTAAACAAAAACAGGACGCATCAGAGTTGAGCATACAATGAAACAATAGAGTGGGAGTTACAGAGGCACACAAACGGTGTTGCTGCCCCACTATTTGCCGATCACAATTTCCCGCATCACAATTTGCCGCCAACAATTTGCTGCCTAAAATAAAAAAATATTATAAAACAAAAAACATGTCTTTATCATTGATATCTTCGATTTTGTCTCAAAGTTAATTGGTAATTAATTAGCTATCATTCGCCTATAGCGCTCACCATTGACTGTTACGATTCCAGGACATTTTGTCGAAAAGCATTACGTCAAAAGGCATTACGTCGAAAAGCATTACCCACAAGATATATGCCAAAAAGCCTGTTTTATTTTTTTTGGGAGAAAGTCATTTATTTTTAGAAAGGGTTCCTCCTAAATTCCCGCAAAAACAAAGTTTTATCCCAATGCCAAAAATACTGATGGTTTTTTTTAGGGAGGAAGTTATAGATTTGTTATTCATCCTCAATACCTTTAAAACGAAGTTTCATTCGAATCCCACAAGCCATATTTCAAAAATCCTATATGTATTTTTTTAGAAATGTTTCCTCTTAAATACCCGCAAAAACAAGGTTTAATCCCAATGCCGAAAAACCATGATGAGAATATTTTTAGGGAGGAAGTCAATACTTCTAAAAAGAAGTTTCATCCTAATCCCACCATTTATGATTCAAAAACCCTGATGGTAATATTAGGAAGGAAGTTATATATTTTTATGAAGTTGGAAGGGTTTCTCCTCAAGAACTCTGAAACGAAGTCATATGCCAATTCATTCTTAATACCATTAATACTAAACTTCATTCCAATTACAATGTGTGTTAATTCTTAAAAAAAAAAATTACGCAAATTATATAAACTATGATAATAATCCATATTAATTTTATGTTTGAAAGTTTGACAATTGAAAGCGAAACTTAAATGTTTTACAGAATCGCTTATTATCAATCTCTATTGAAACTTTCAATTGATTTTAAATACGGAATCACTTGTACAAGAAATTGATTGAAAGTTTCAATACTGAAGGTCTTAATCGATAAAGGAATCTCAATCTTAAATTTTTTATCAAATTATTAATTTTATACTTAGAAAATCACAGATTATGTACTAATAAAATCACTGAAAAAATAACAGATTATATTAAAACAGGATCACTGAACATTGGAAACTTTAATTTGATGACTTTGTTATTAAAAAACAGACAAATAATTGAGTGGATAGATTTTGTTTTAATTGGTACGAATTAATGATTGGTAAATACGCATTTTCACCTTTTTATTCACAATATCAGGGTAATCTTATTTGTTCTTTCAAATTAGCCCAAATTTCATTGTTAAACAAAAGAAACACTCAAAAAACAGGTATTTATTTTACCAGAAATCCTGAAAGTATGCAATTTCGTTCTGTTTGTACCGCTTTCGCTTAATAAATGTCCGAAGAATCCATTGAACTTTTCGTTATTTAATATATTTATCTATAGCGAATTAATTTAAGACAAATCAATGGTTATCCCTACCTTTTCTATAACCCCAAAATAATCTATTCTTCTTCTAAAAAATATAAAACAACATTTTTACTGGAGTTTGATGATTGCCCATCCACAATTTAAAGCCATTTCGGAGAATATGAATCAAGACTCAAAATGATGAAAAAACACCTTTTTAATACCGTTGACAAAAATCCATAATTTAAAGCAATTTTGGAGTAGAATAATAAAAGCTACAAAAAACGATACACTTTAAATTTATACCAACAAAAAAACGCGATGAAAACTCATAAATAAAGATTTTTTTGAACAATCCTAACATAATATATTTAGAAACCCTACAAGTGTGACATTATAAAGGTGTGTTATTAATACTAAACTTTTATGAGAAATGAGCAATGTCGATCGCATTTTTCGGGTTTTTTTTATTTTAAAAATATATGTTAGATCAGAGAATCAGCAGTTCCCGAACTGTGGCCTACGACCCACTGGTGAACTTCAAATGTTTTGAAGTGGGTTTCAAGATTTCTAGATACAGACCAGAAAAAATATATAAAATCTGAATAACGTCTACAATTTTTGTATTATTGCTTTCGTTTTACAACCAAAAATCAGGCAAATTTATTTAGAAACATATTAGTAATCATATGGCAATTAAAACATGGTCGGTTGACTCATACGAAATTGAAAGTTTTGTCCATGGGCTCTACGGTCCTCAAAAACTATAGGGTTATATCAAAAAATAGAGAAAAAATAATATAAAATGGAGGAAAAATTAAAAAAATAAACAAAAAAAAGGTTTATTTTCATAAATATGAATTAAAAAATATTATATGGTGTTCTTTTGAAATCAATAATTTTAGTTTTAATTTTCGAAGATTTTACTATTTTAATGGAAATAGTAATATATAATTAAAAAACAAAATAAAAATGTTCTCTAGAAAAAAGGGATGTGTTTGTGTACTACAAAAAAATATTGTGCTATTATAAAATGTACTCAAAATAATTGATAATGACCTTCTAAAAAATTTATGTCAGCTTAATAATTAAAAACTTAAGAGCAAGATTATTTCTTTTAGAGTTATGTATCTTATTAAAAATAGTACGTTTTTTTAAAGGACAAAATTGTAATTGCCTAGATTTGCCTTGCGTTGATTTCTCAAGACTGTCCACCAATCAGAGGCGTCCGATGATTTTCCGTATAGCTGGTTTTGTGAGACACCCGTGATTTTCCACACTCTCAACCCGTAAATGTTGCTCTAGATTTTTTTTGATTTTGCGTAAAGTCACTTCCTGGATAAACACCAAGTCAATCACCTCTTAAATGGGCATTATTCTCACGGTGCTAAAAACGCACATCCCGAATTACAATAATTCTCGCCGGATTCTACTGAATTCTCGTTTTAAAATAGTAGGGAATTGCTTCTTTAGCTTGATTATAAATTAAGAATTTGATTTATATACGAGCTATTATCCAAATAAATCCGAAAAAAAACATATTTAGTTCGAATCTAGCTTGGAATCAATAGTTAGTTGGAATCTAGCTCGAAATTAATATTAAATTCGAATCCAGCTCGAAATTAGTTATTATCGAGATAAATTCGAGAAATTAAGAATAACTCTAAACTACCTCGGAATCAGATATAATCGAGATAAATTCGAGAAAACATAAATTTATTACCGAATAAAAAGGATCAGCTCGAAAAGAGTTATAAAAATTACTCGGACATTTAAACAAAAACAGGACGCATCAGAGTTGAGCATACAATGAAACAATAGAGTGGGAGTTACAGAGGCACACAAACGGTGTTGCTGCCCCACTATTTGCCGATCACAATTTCCCGCATCACAATTTGCCGCCAACAATTTGCTGCCTAAAATAAAAAAATATTATAAAACAAAAAACATGTTTCAAAACGAAACGGACATCACAAAAATATCATGTTTACATTAAAAAAATTAAAGTATTTGCCATAGAAATTATAAAATAAATAATTTATATAATAAAAAATATTTTTTTCATAAATATTAAAAGAAATCACAAAAATCTAAACCTACATTTCTCAGTATTTAACATCTGCATACTACATAAATATACGTTAATTTGAATATACAAATATCATATTAGTAATATATTGTTTTATTCATTTATTTTAGTTTGTCTACAATACATCTACAACACTTACAAGTTCTACAAAATTTGTCCGTTTATAGAGGGTGTATTTGTTTTGCTCTCTTTGTTACTGCAACGACTGTTGAGGCCATTCCACTATAAAGTAATTGTTTTAAATTGAAATGGGTACGAGCGCCACGTGTTAGTAATGTAATTCGAGGGTTTCGTTTGTTCAGGGTAAACTGTAATAAAACCATAATGTGTATAACGTGTATAAGTACGATCGTATATATTAGGGCAGTATAAATAATCCTGGCGCCACCACGCGTGATTCCATGCTCAGGCTCAGACGATGGCGCAGAGCGGTGTCGGAAGATGTCGGTCTGTCGGTGTGTGTGTGTGTGTGTGTATGTCGATCCAAGTGTTTGTAAATAGCCTTCGATACTCATATTCAGCACACACACACACAAACAGTTTCAACAGGAGTTGCATGTAAATAATTATACAGAACCTCCACCGCAGCACAGAAGAGGCGCGTGCACACTTTGCAAATGTTTGCATGTATATCGTATTCTAAAGTATGTTTATGTATAATACCTATGTTTATACCATCTATTTAGTTTACTAATACATATATATATTGTTAGCGTGTACATATTAATCAAACCAGCTTTAAAACAAGTTTATAAACAGTATCTGGCTCGGTCTTTAAAGAAGAACATATATATGTATATATTTAGTAGAGTAGAGCTTTAGCACGAGCTTTTTTCGTATCGTAACGAAAAGTACTATACATTTAATTTATACAGCTCAGTCAAGAGACCTAAAGATAGAGAGAGACATATTCATTTAAAAAAACACCGTTTTTTAATTCAAATTGATACATTAGACAATTACTTAGTTTAATTATATTTCTCATTACACACATTGATGGACATTGAGTGCTCGCGACCGCCCACCAGCACAATGTACACACGAGAGTGTTTACAGACAGCGAACGCTCCTGTAAACACATAAATAAAGCACTCCATAATGATACTTTGTACAACATCGGTGCATCAGTAGTACACTTCACATATACTATATATATATATATGTATATACAGTGTGCATATAGTTTAGTTTTAGTTTACATTGTGTGTATAGATATATGTATGCATTTGTAGATGTGAATGTATAAATTGCGCCCATTGGATTACTGTTTGGCTTGTGCTCGGTTTTGTTCGCTAAATTAAAACCACTAAATTGCAGTTGCTCCACTGCATGGACGTTTATACAAACGCATACATAAGTACATAGTACATTCGCCATATATATATATATATATATATATATTTATATATCTACATTTATATATTACTCGTTAAAATACAGCTTGAGTCCAGCGAGTCCAGCGGACGCGAACCCTTCCATAAGTATGTGCCTGTTTGTGCGTATACATTACTCTGATTATATATTTAAATATATATACATATATATAATACATTTGTGCGGATATCTATAAATATTATACATACTATAGAATGCATGAAAACCGAATTTTGGCGTCCGGGTAAAGTGCATCAGTGGGTTTACTTTGTCGATATGTGGATATGGATACACCAATTAATAATAAGGGCGGGGTCCGTTTAATATCAAATTGGCTTACTTTGTACTCTGTAGTATGTACTCTTCTATATAATAATGGATTCAATGTATTCATAGTATCAAACATAGACCATAGAGGGAAAATACACTAACTACGTTTTTATGAAAGCAGAGAAAAACTCAAATTAAAACTAAAATGTCTCTAACAAATCAAGTTTTAAAGTTGTATCTAAAAAAAAAAAAAAGTTGTATAAAATGTAAAGGTGATATAGCCAACATGTTTTGGTACTTTTAAACTATTTTATTTTAGGTAATATTTAAGAAATTATTGCAGTTTTGGACGTTTTTCCATTGTTTTCTTAACTTATGTACAACCAATAAAACTCTTTGGGAATTACCTTTTATGTACACAGTTTCAGAAAGATTTACCTTTTACCACACCCATTTGGATTGGGTCGTTAAAAGAAGATTAAAACTCTTTAAGAGTGAAAGATACCTATTCTGATCCTCGACCATATCATTTTATATGTTATGCATACAGAAGGACATACAAGTCCTTATTTTTTTTATCAAAATCCAATTACCTCTTTCTACTTCTTCATTTGTATTTCGATCTTTAATAATTTGGAAAGGTTTCGTATTTTAATAATACCTTTTTCTATTTGAAATATAATTTGAGGTCATATTGTTGAAACTAAGTACAATTTTAAATAAAGGTTTGATTACAAAAAAACACACAAACACACAAACAAAGCTTTTTTGGAAATTGCATTTAGTTAGAATTCATAAAGATATTACCAATCTATGTACAATAAAAATGTAGATTTTTATTTTAATTATGATAAAATTCGTATATATGCATCAATAACTTAAAAGACTATCAAAAAGTGTAGTTAGTGTAATTTTTCTTTAAAAGCGCTATTACATTATCAGCTTTAGCGCTATCACATTATCAGCTTTAGTACAAAAAACTAAATATTTTTAATATTTGTATTGTTTTCTATAATTTCAATTCAATTATCAATTTCAGGCATCACAGGTGGTCTTTATTTAGAGACTTGGTCTCTATTTTCAGTCCAAGTCTCTGGAAAACACTTTTATATTCATTTGGCGTCTCTATTTTCAATTATCTGTATTCATCTAGATACAGATAATTGAAAATACTTAAAGTTCAGTTTCTACTATTACATTATCCTTGCAGGTTTTCCACTTTAAGATTCTTAAGGTTCAAAATTGACCAAATTATCTAACCTCTTTTACATAATAAAATGAATACTGAAATCAATCTGAAATCAATCTGAAATCAATCTGTTATTAAAAAATGCTATGTATAATAATTTATTATTTCACTACTTCCCTGAATAAATATGTATCTTTGTCTATTTTATTTAAAAAAATACCTTTTTACAGTTCAATGATTTGTATCTGGCTTCTGTCATTAGCATACCTTTAGCATTAGCTTTTTAGGATCAAAAATCGACATTAATTTTGTTCTAATTCATTTTTCAAAGATATATAAACCAACTTTTATTTTTTTTTCTTATTTGAGAATTTCAACTGTAAGACTATTTCCCTTTGGAGCAATTTAGAGATTTTCAATTGTAAGTTTAAATCTCCTCTTTCAAGAAAATCTTCATTTTAGTGCTTTTTCCAAAAAAATAATTTACTGCTTTAGTGAAGTTTCCCTTACTACGAAATTTGTATTTTCACGCAAATTGCCCTAAGGGTTGCGATTAAAATTAAAATCACCACATAAAAATGGGGAAAAAATCAGCCATTACATCTACTCTATCAATCACAAGAAAATAATATTTAAAAATAGTATATAAATAATTAAATATATATTAATATAAAAGGTAAATGTTTTAAGTCTCAATTTTGATTTAAATTTGAGTCTCTTTTTACATTCTATTTTGGTTTAATAATTATCAGATCCGGAAACGAAATCTCTGTAATATCCGTTAGGAGTAATTTCTAGCATCATCAAAATATTTATAATAAATATTGTGTATCAAATGTTTACTAAAAAATATATATTTTTGATATAGTGTCAAAAAATCATTCATAAATAAAAATTATATAATATTTATTTATTTTTCTATATTTTTCCACTTTCTGATTACTTTTTTCTCTTTCTTATATTATTAGATTTTTTCAATCTTATAATGTTTCTGATAAAATAAGTCATTTGCTTTTCCGAGAAATGTATTAAAGATTTTATGATATTTCATATAATACCGGTTCTATTGTGAAACGTTTTCCCATTTTATTTTAAATTTACCTTTTGTTGGTTACGATGTTTTGCCGTTATATTTATTTACTGGGAAGGTATCGATAGTCGATATATGTAAATAAACAATTAAATCATAAAATTGTCCCGATTGCATGGTAATGGCATTTTCGGTTGTGCTTTCACCCTTCTCAGCCAATAATGAGCTAATTATAAAATAACTAACAAAAAAATGTTTAAAAATAATAAAATTGTACAAAAAATATCAATATTATCTCACAATAATAGGATAATACAAAACGGCAAACAATTTATTGTTTAAAAATAATAAATTTCACAAAAAATAACAATATTGACTCACAAAATAATTAAATCATATTTACTCAATTAAATGTCACAAACGCAAAAAACGTTGTTGATGATTTTTTTTTGTGACAATATTATCTTATGATGGGTACAATAATTTAATTAAGGTACCAATAGTTATTTCTTGGTAACAATAATTTATTTATGGTATTTTTCTATATTTTGGCCACATTTTAAAGATAAATTTATAAATGTATCGTTTTTTTGTTCCTCTGTTAAGCTACGATTACATAGACAGAAATTTCGCTAAAAGTCTGACACATTTTAATTATTGTCTGCGATTTTTTCTGGACATTTTTGGAGATAATTTGATTTATCATGTAATAACCTTTTACAGACATTCAAAAAATATCTACAGGTACAATTTCTGTTTGCTACAGATAGAAATATCGATATCTCTAGCGGCAGACACAGAGCAGACATATGTAGGGTCTGCAGTAAAAATAAAAAAGTCAAATCGGTCAAATCGGGAATAATAATTACAAAGGGCTTTTTGACGAAAGGTAATGCTACCGTATATATAGTATAAATAAGGCATTTTAATTTTTGGTCGTCTCTGCAAAGCTCTGTAAGCTATTTATACCAGAGGTATAATAACTTGTTCTTGCATGTTATCAATACAATTTATCAAAATTACAATCAAACTTGGACACCCGAGGCAACATAAACATCCTTCCTAGGATGATGTCCCAGATCAGATCGTAACGCGTAGACCAAGAATAGCACATGATTAATTTTTAAATGTCTTTTCCGTACCCGGGCTTGAACCCGCGACCCCTGGGGTATAACGTAACAACATAGTCGATTACGCCACAGCTACCACTACAATGTATATCATGCCTGAAAAACATATGCTCTGATGGGATTGGAATATCGTTTCACCCAAAACCGGTTTATGGGTTAATTCTTATTCTTTACCCGGTTTCAAATCTGTTTTAATTTAGAACCAGGTTTATCGAATTTATAACCAATGGTGACCAAAATTCGTATTTTTCAGAGGTTTCAAAAATATTTTAAACCTTAATTAGAATAAACCGCCAAAAGCGGCCGATTTCGTATGGTTAACCTTTCACTGATGTTTTTTATACGTGATAATGATGATGACTTTTGAGGAATAAAATTAGGAAAATGTTGTGGTGCTACGGCGATTTCAAAATGGGCTAATAAGTGCGGCATTTCTGAGCCCATTTTGGAGACTTTACGTAATGGTTCACGGTCTGTCGTTTTAGAGGCAATGAACAATATCTAGATAACAAAAACCTCTTCAAAGGGTGGAGACTACCTGATGTCTCCACCCTTTGAAGAGATTTTTTGTTATCCAGATATTGTTCATACTTCCGCAATTGGCATGATAATTTAAGAGCGGAAAACAAGTAAAAAAAAAATCATTGTCTTGTTGAAAGATCCACTTAAAGGCTTGGTATCATTAGCGTATGATACAATTACATTTTCTAAAATGTCGATGTTTACATTTTAGTTCATGGATAATCCTGGATCCAATGAATAGGCCCAGCGCCATATCACGAAAAACTACCCCTGCCTTTAACGTATTTTATGTATACTTCGGTGACAATTCTTGCATCATTGGTCTCCGGACAAACACTTTACCATCAGAGCCTTTTAAATGTATCTTGGACTTATCAGACCATAGCACATTGTTCCATTTTTTCTTTACTTCAGGTCCTTTCCAATCAGAATGAAGATTAGCAAATTACATTCTAGCTTTTAGACGTTTTGGGAGTGAAACAGTATCTTCAGGGCAACTCGACCATGCAAATTATTTTCGATGAGTCTTTTTCGAACTGTGGATATTGATATGTTGTTTAAGAAATATATTTGTTGTTGTTTAAAAATATATTTTTACCTCTATTGTTAAAGTCTTTCTTTTAACTTCAAATGGTATATAGACTCATCACTTCTACTTATCTGAAGCAACTCAAACTTGGCACATACGAGTATATTTGTTTGGATAAGACATGTTTATCTTAAAAAAATTAATTGAAATATAAAATAAAAAAATAGAAAATTATATTTTTTAAGATTTTGTTTTAAAAAAAAAAAACTTTTCGTGTTTTACTTTTGCGGATTTTCTTGTAAATATTGCTAAAAGGATTTTTTAAAACTTTCAACAGATATAATCTGTACCTACAAATAGAGTATATCGATATTATTGTTAAGTATAAAGTATAAGTAAATTTGATAATATTCTAAAAAAAAAAGTCAAAGCTTATATTGAAATATAAATCATTTCAAAATATTATGACTTGATGTAAACTCCAACGCGCAATACCAATATATACCACTTAAAACTGAAATGCAAAACTATTAATACTCAAGTATTCCATTAATTTTATAGCAGACGATTTCGCATGAACTACTCAAAACCATTCGTCGCTTTGAAGCCTTGTATTTAAAGTGTAATTTTATATAATATTTTGTAAACATTTTGTTAACATTTAAGTCCGCAGCATGAATTTCTATTTTATTTAGCGGAATAACGAATGCGCAAAAGGTTTAATGAGGCGCAAACAAAGTCAGCGTGCGCACCAGTCCCCATCTCCCCAGTCCCCAATGAACTACATGTACTTTGTACTCTATACAGTGTATATATCCTTGACTTGGAAATTGCTCAACGAGGAGCAGCGAGCATCTATTGCATAAGTAATGCTGAAATTATTAATTGTAAATGCAAATTTGGCTTATAATATGAAATGCGGAGTATGTCTTTAACAACATTGTACATAAAACCCATGTATGTGTGTGTAGTATATATATATATATATATATAATATATATATATATAAAAGTAACGAAAACCCTTTGGAAAATTAAAAATACACGCTT
>JAAAKO020020017.1:0-15265 GCA_010015015.2 Bolitophila cinerea | reverse complement strand
ACGACAGGAAATTGAGACTTATTCTCACGAAAAATCCTGAAAATAATGCACAGAACGACTGTGACTTATTCCCAAAAGACTTACAGCCAGAAAATTTGTGAGAGAAAAGCACAGTCTGACTGTGACTTATTCTAAAGAGACTTAACTCCACGCAAAATCCTGCCAGTATTATGCTTGTATTTTTGCGAAGCAAAAAACAAACAAAATAGTTTAAAAAACAAGTAGAAGATTAGCAAATTTTTTTTTGAGATGAAACATTTTTAGCAAGATAATTACGCAATTATTGTTCTCCAGTGCTTTTATTTCGCATAAAAATCTCGACGATAATGCACAGGCCTACTGTGACTTATTTAGAAGAGACTTATCGCCACTAAAAATTGTGAGAGTAATGAACAGGAGGACTGTGACTTATTGTCAGGATTTTTCGTGGCAATAAGTCACAGTCAGCCTGTGCATTACTCTCACGTTTTTTCCTGTCGTTAAATCACTTGAGAATAAGTCACAAGCCAGTTGTGACTTATCGCCACTATTTTTTTTGTGGCGTTAGTCTCTTAAGAATAATGTACAGCGCCTATATGAGCAAGCGATGACTTTAATAATAATAAAAAAATATTAAATGAGAATCACGGTTCCCCAAATCAGAATTAAAAAATTAACATAGGTAGTTTTACAGGTGCAGTGTAGTTGGCGCGATATACCGATTGAGACATAGCGCTAAGGCTTTTTAATTTTTAATTTTGTTGTTTTTGTTAAAAATACGTGAAGCGTTATTTTATGTATCATTTAAAAAAACGTCGAAAACGGGTATTTTAATTTCGGGATTTAGCGCATTTTCCTATTTAATATTTTTTTATATTTAATTAACAAGCATTTCTTTTATTCCAAAAATGTGATCATTGTATTACGGGAGCTTTTTGAGAAATTTCGCTTATATAGTTTTATTTTTCAGTGCATTTTGTGGTAAAAAGTACTTTTGAGGCAACTTACATGTGTTTTTTTTTAATTTCAACTTAATTTTCTTTATAAATTTCAATTCAGTTTTAAAGTTTCATTACAATAAGCAACTAAATCAATTTTAGCAAATAAATATTAGTTCATGAAATTGCATTATAAATTATTTTTGTTATAAATTTATTTTCCATAGTAAGCTTTAATGAACTTTTTAAAATTAATTTATAACATTTAATTTCCTTGTAAAACTCAAAATTGCCAATGGAATCATTTAAAATAGCGAACGTTCGATATTGACAAAAATCACGTTGAATTGGAAAATTCTTCAAACTAAATATAGAGACTGTTTTGTATGTGCTTTTTATTAAATTCAACTCTGAATAACAATGTTTTAATCAAATTTCGAATTTTGTAGAAAATAAATGCACTGAAAAAGAAGTATTTACTAAATACGATATATTTTTAAAAGCTTCCTTTAAAAATATTAAAGAATTTATGAATTAAAAAGGAGCTTATGTTATGTAAAACTGCCTATGTTTCAATGAAAGTATTCATATTTTTTTTTAAATCTATTTTGCCGAGTCGAGGAATGCAAATGACAGTTTTGCTATATTCAAAAAACTTTGTTACCATTTATATATAGAAGTTCACTACCTCAACAAAACCGTAATCAATATAAACATCAATAAAAACTCTTTATATTTATTATCTGAAGACACAATCTAAACAACCAGTTCATTTCAGAATTTTCAAGCATTTCAAACTGTCTCACACACACACATACAGAAACTCAAAAGCTCATCCTGAATTATTTGCAAGAAGCAAATATAAGTGTATATACTTTATTGCTCTGTGTGCAACGATGCAACGCAATGTGCGACTCTCTGTACGCGACTTAATAAACAAATCTCAAGCCACTTTGTCCGGATATTATAAAAGTAGTTTTTCAATTTTGCAATATTGCAATAAAGTATATACACGCATATATATAATGATATAAATATGCGTATATTTCAGTAAAATTAGTATACATAATGTACAAAATTGCGCGTGCAGAATAACTTGTATGCATTTCTGTGTAATGCACTTGCTAAAATACGCTGTTTCATGAACTCGCTCGCTCTGTGGATGCCGATGCCGATAGTAATAAGGCGAGAGTGTATCAGTATTTCTGACAAAACACACACACACATACTAACACATACTCTATGATAAACTATACACGTAAATTCAGATACAATATGTATTATGTGTGTATAATAGTATATATTGCTGAGCGTACATAGTTAGTTCGCGGAGTATGTTACACAATATCCTCATGTGTATTAGATTTCATCATGTGTGTGTGTGTGTGTACGGAACGAGAGTTCTCGAATATACATACACCATTATGTCTATAGTTATAGGTGTATATATAATATATGTACATTTTGAATATGTTTGTATGCAAAATTGATATAAGTCGGTTAGTTTAGTCATCATTTTTCAGGTATGTACTATGTACTAGTATTCTCGTTTGTTTCGTATATATCTGTGTGTGTGTGTGTGTGTGTGTGTGTGTATGCTATGTATGTTTGTGTGAATACAAAATTTGCGAGAAGACGCAGTTATTTGATATGCTACATTTATGTGTATGTGTAATTGTGTTTGAACATATTGTAATTCGTATATATCGGACGAGGTTTTCGAGGTTTCAAGCTCGCCGAACGTGCTGGAATTCAAATAATTGGATTGGCTAGACAATGTACAAATCGTTTATAGTTATACTATATAAATATACATACAGACAGACAGACAGGCAGAGTGGTTGTGTGTCCATGCATAATGTTGGCTTGGCGTCAGTGTTGTGTTTGAGCATAATATTTGATGACAATTCAGGTTTGACTTCAGTGGTAGTTGAGTACGGTAATCTCTTTAAGGACAAATGATTAGGTGGCAAAGAAGTCACTTTGTTTTTGGGAAAAAACCCAAATTATTCTTTTTTGTGCTTTTTAAACTATATTTTAATTTATATTTCTAAAATGATATTATTTTTTTTATGCTTTCATCCCCGTAATCGCTGATAGCCTTACTAACCTTATGGGGATCAGCTCTCCATGAAACGCAAGTAGTTTAATTTAAATGGGTTAAATAAAACCTTTAAAGGGTGCCAAGTTTTGGGATAAAATATCATTAAAAAAACATTCTTATTTGTTTTTTGACAATAAATATGTTTTGATACCATGATAAGTTACTGTTATTTTTTACACAAACTTTTTTTGCACATTTTTTTTTTAATATTCCTTTTTATATTTTTACAGAATATAAAAAATCCACTGAATCTATTATTATTATTCAACATTTTTTTATATAAAACATAGTAGAACGTTGGAAATTATAAATTAATAATTAATAATAAAATTATATATTAATTAAATTTTTGTTTTTGCCTTAAAAGTGAAATAAAGACAATTGTAAAACGTTATATGCTTTAAAGGTACAACTTAAATATGTTTTAAAGAAATTATTTACTTTATAATTTTATACAAACAGTAAATTATATTGCTGCAACTAAAAATAATAATGAAGAATATTGTAAAACAATGAAAATTGTTTCTTAACTATTTTTTTAGAGGTGTTTAAAATCGGCCCACCAAGGTTTTTTGTGCGGGTGACATGATTTGTTTATAATTCTTTCAAAAAGATCTTATCCGCATATCAATATGGGCACTAAAAAAGCAGCAGCATTTGATATGTCTTAGATTTATTTTTTATTTTTAGTTTTAAAATTGTAAAAAAAAAATAAAGAAAAAAGTCAACGGTTATTTTCATCTCTGATAACTACCAAATAAATTAATCACCATTCCTTGTAATCTTATTTCAAATTAAATGAAATTATCGTTTATTGAACGGGAGCTTAAAGATAATAATGCATAACATTTTACATCATATTGAATAAAAGCTAACAATTATAAAAGCCAAAACAATCAATTATGTACAAAAACAATACAAAAAAAATTGTGCCAAATATAAATTATATATGTCACCAAAAAATTGTGATTAAATAAATTCAAAAATGTAACCAAAATTAACTAAAAATTGGCCCAAAAATAGAACATTGTTAAAATGAATAATATTTTTTTTTAGTAAACATTTTTTTTGTTGATAAAAAAGTTTTGGTATTAATTTTTTTTTAATGATATCAAAATGTATTCATTGTGACAAAAAATAATATTTTAGCACAGTTTTTATAACCCTTGAATAAATTTGAAATACATATTTTTTAGAAGCTCTTATCATTTAAAAATTGATTTGCAAAAATAACTAAGTTCGATAAAAGAAATTTGAATTATTTAGATCACCTTTTATCGAAGAGTAGCTTCAATACTTGCAGATTTAATTAATAGAATTACAATGCATTACTTTTTTTTGATATGTTTTTTTTAATATAAATTGTACAACGGATAAAAATAAAAATCGTTTCTGCTTTTAGTTATACAAAACTATATTTTCAAAAATAAAATCTTAAAGTAAAAATTCGTGTTTCTATTTTAGATAAATCCACAAAACGAGTTAAGATTACAACAATGTTCCAGGTAGAATAATATTTATGTAAATTAAATAAAAATTGATTATTTTAAAATTGATATTTAAATGCGGCCCGCAAACAATTTGGAGGATTAAAAATGGCCCATAGAGGGATTTTGGTAAGAAAATGGGCAAGCCTGTTTTAATTGATAAATAAAAATAAAAATATTATATTAAAATAGTTAATACAATTAAATCATTTATCTTTCTTCACCTAAAAAAAATAATGAAGAAAATTGAAATTGTTTTATATAATAGTGTGAGTGCGTGTTTTGTTTGTGTAGTCTAAAAAACACACATTCATATGCATGAGTAAAAATGAATTATCGCTGGATGTCGTCTTTATAGACGTTTATACGTATAAGCATGTCGATTGCGGCTCTAAGCACATATACATCAAAAATTAATTTATTTATTTGATTAACTTTTTTAAATAGAAGAATTCTTTTTTTATAATGTCACCACAATTTCTTTTTTACCACTAAATTCTCCCTTTAAAAAAACATAAAAAGCTAAATTTTACTCAATTCATCAATCAAAGCTCAATTTTACAGTTAAATAGCACATTTTTTCTCTTATTTGCGTTTTTTTTATTGGTATTCTACTAACGAAAACCTCACTCATTTTTTCTGGCAAACCCTCACTGACTTTTTTGTGAGAGTTGACTTAGAGAGAGTTATTTAAAAGAATGTGAAATATTTCTTTTAATGATACATAATTAACTTATATAACACGAATTAAAACTTCGTTTTTAATATTTTTAATTTTATATTAAATATATTTTTTGGGGTTATAAATTCGATTTTTATACTCAAAAATGGTACAACTTATATTACTAAGATCAAAAAAGTAACATATTTAGTTATTAATATATATATATATATTATTTAATATATTTTATATACTAATTGTATTTAATATAAAGCATTTTAATTGATACCACCGATCGATAGAAAGGATAAAGGTACTCGAAATGAACATGACCATTATACTCGTATATAAGTATACATGTATAATAACTTGATAATATATAATTTCATATATTATATCAATATCATCGAGATTCGTGAGAACTCTGCAGATATTTCTTTCAAATAAGCCTCGCAAAGCTTTTAAAGAGCTTATATTCCAGGAACGAGCCTTACCTTGCAATAAATCAGCTGAGGCGCATAAAAATTCATTCCGCACTTGCCGGTAAGCCGTTATATGTCTATTGTGTATTTGATTGTACAATGAATTGAATATATATATATATATATATATATATATATAACATATATTATCATGTATACTTGAGAAAGCTTTTGCGATACTCATAAAGATATATGTATATATATTAAAATATATTGTGATTTGGATACCCGATATAAAAAGCCAAATCAATTCAATGATTTTCCTTAATTGTATATTCAGGTGAAGTATATACTCAAATAGCATTAATATTTAGAATACAATATGTATATATATTTGTAATTGCTAATTATAACGTAAAATACCAATCTCGGATTAGAAACAACGCACTTGCGAACAATATACCAGCTTATGGGCTCACTAATTCCAGCATGATTAAAGGCAACTATACTCGTATAGAATATACTAGTATATAGAAAATGTATATGGTATATCGCAAATAATAATCGCATAAGTACTCTCGATCCAAATCAAACCAAAAACACTAATTGCTCAAAGCGCCACATACACACACAGCACCATAGTATGTGTATATACACTTTGAGGCGCACACAAAGCCACTATAAGCTAAAGCTCCCATTTTATGATAATTTAATATTATATTATGTATCCCACCTGCGCTCCGCAAACCAGACCGACGACGACGGCCGGATGGAGTACGAGTAATACAGACACAGTATGCCAAGATCGGCCAAGTCTACTTATCTTCATCATCCCCCTTAGAGAGCATGTGGAAATGTATATAAACTGTATAATACACACCTAACATAATACCTACCCGCCAAAACGCGCGCTCTCGGGCTCTAAATTATACAATATTTATTTAGTTTGATATCGCTGTACTCTGGCATAAAATACATAATACACTCTTGACTGTGCCGTACATGTTTATGTGTGTGTGTGTGTGCGTTTGAGTATATGTGTGTTTACGTATTTTATGTTTTGCGTTGAGGGTGGAACGATACTCGAGCGATGATATTAAGTCATCATCAATCAAAGAAGCTGCAGGGAATGTTCTGTATGGGCGTTGTTGCGTGGGTGTATACAGACTCCTGGTGTGCATTACTCTAGGGCAAAAGGTATATACATATTATAAGCTACGGCTGGTGTGTATAACTTGATACTGGATTATTTTGCCCGCGTTTTAAGTAGCCAGGCACAATCTTCTTTTGAATCTGTATGTGAGTATTAAGACGCCAACGATATACTTACATAAATAAAGCACTTGCGTGTTCCGCGTATATATCTCGCAGCTCGCACAATTTTTATATTATGTTCGATATAGCAAAAAGAGAAAGAGGAATGTTAATTCAAGTGTTTGCATAAAACATTTTCCTAGTACAGATTCTGTTGAGATGAAGCGTCGCGTCGTCGCCGCATAACTATTATTTCTACTATTTTATTTATACGTATATATTTCTTTTAGATCTGCGCTCAGCATAACTACACATTAATATACAATTTGCGTGCACACGCTTTTATACTCGAACTTCAATTAGCATCGTTTTCATGACCATTCAATTAGCATTGGTAATCAGTACAAAAATGTTCATGATTTTTTGTTTTTGTTATATTGTGCGCGCGTGTGTGTTCAAAACCTTCAGTATTTGCTGATGTTTCTAGAAAGCGTAACTCTATAACGATGTATATTATTTAATTTTTTTAATGAATTACTTTTGTCAGGTTTTTAGGGTTTTAAATTGTAAAGAAAAAGCTGAATTTAAAAAGGTCTGTATTGACTTTTTATATTTTATTTATAGAGAAAAAAAATGATCACAATGAAAAAAAATAGCATATCATTATTTTCTTCTCAAAAGCCAAATTTATCAAGAACCTACAGATCTCGAAACTCAAATTCAGAGATGCTTGAAAAGCATTCATAAATATTTTAGATGCAAAGTTTTTAACATTAAAAAAATATTTTCATATGCAGTAATTTATATAGAAGTGTTATTTTTTGCAAGTGCAAGTGAGGTAAAGAATTTATATAGAATAAAGTGAACGCATTTTAGATGCTCACAATATTTCCCAGAATCATAAAATTACTTAGTAAGTTACAAATCTAGCGGTTACATATTTATTATCATTCCTTTATTATTCAAAATGAGTTTACTCAATTTTATGAGGCCATCATTCATAATTTTTATTATTTTTTATTGGTTTAAGTATTTGAAGGAATTTTAGGAAATAATTAAGATATAGCAAATCAAAAAACAGCACTTGAAATATGATTGAAGATCGGGGAGTGGGTGAAGTTAAAAAAAAATGTAGAAGATGTTAGCGACAACAAGAACTTGTAGTCTTAGCTTAAATAAGAACAATAAGAACGGGTAGTCTTCAGCTCTGGTATTTTTTAAATTTACCAATTTTTCATTTTTTTTAGGTTTTTATTGATTTTATAATTATTTCTTTAAACAACGGTTTATTATATCGGCTTTGCAAGTATAATTATGTAAAGCTTCATGAGTATAGTTTTAGTTGCATTATAAACTAATAATGCAATTTCAAGTTTAAAAAGTTGCGCCAAACGTGTGATATCTCCCTAAGAGTTTTTTAAATTTAATTTTTTGAAACAGTGGTTTACTTCACGCGCTTTGCAAGAATAATGTTGTGAAACTACATAAGTATAATTTTAGCTGCATTATAAACTAATAATTCAATGTCATTTGATAGAAGTGATTATGTTTAATAAACTGAAACTGTTTTGGGTCGTTTTCTAATAGAATAAAATCGTTTAAAAATGAATTATTTGCGTTAGTTAAAATAAATCATTTAAATTCTTGTAATTTTAGTTACAAATAATTATATTTCCCATTTCCATATAACCAATTAATAATTCACACGAAACTTTTGTAATACTTTAAAATTAGTACATAATTTTTGGTCTAAGTTATAGAGTGTACTTATAATCATTTATGACGTCCACAAACAAAGAAATATGGAAAATTTCTTGGAAAATTTGAGTTTCGTGCGAATGCACTCGTATATTTATAAGCTTAAATCGAAAGACTTTAAAGGGCTTAAAATTGAACACAACGTTTGTGCTCAAATGTGGACATTTCCAAATAATTTATTTAAATCATGGAGTGCGGCCGGCGCGAAGTATCGGTACCGGTACCGGAGGGCAAAGAGGCAGCCTCTACTGAGCGTTAACTATAGATATATTTATATATATATATATATATACATTACATATACACTTGCAGTTGCAGCCGCATGCGGTCGGCTTGCGTTTGAGGAGACTAATGCAATTTGGATGAGCTTTAGTGCAAGCATGCGAATAGTTTAGCTTAAGTGTGTTTTGTGGATCGGATTATGTTCTATATATCTGGCTATATAAGATGCAATACAATCATTGTGAATTAGTGATTTAAGGCATTTCTGTAGATGCTTTCCAAAATTGTCTTTTGATGGTTTATGATATGTATGTGTAATTGTTGTTAAGCTTTAATTTGTGTAATAGTTCTTATTCATTGTTGAATAATAAAAATTTATGTATATACGCATTTTTCTATATGAGGGTCTCCTTTAATCGCACATATTACAGAGGCAATACTCTATATTTAAAATATATATAGAATACAGCAAAATTTAAATCTCATATGAACATCGACGGGCTCACTGTTGGACAGTCAAATCCAAAGCTCACAAAAGCTTACAATAGAATTAGGACTACCCCACTTATCGTTGGTCTTGTATTACTAGTGTGTGTCTGTATGTGTATGTGTGTGTATGTATATTTTTATAAAATATACAGCGCTCTCAGCGCATTAACCTAGACCCACTGTACATGTACATATACCCACAATTTAAAACATATATAGTAGCATAGTACATCAAATAGATAATGCCCTCGCACCCGATGCATATGTTCGAAATATATATATGGTGAATAGCCGTATCGCCGCACACTGGAGAATCAAGAATCGCCAATTGTTTCAAAAATAGCCATTTTCAAAATATAATTATTTTTTATGTATTTATTTTATTAATAATACTTAATGACCAACATATTATTTTATATTTTAAAATATCGCAAATCGTTTGAAATATAAAAAATTTGAACTGATCCAATATTTTAAAATACTTTATAAACTAATTATAGAATTTACTTCTAATATAATAATTTAAATACATTTTGTATTTTTTTCTAAACCTTTTTAGCAGTTTCTGTAGAATCCGTAAGAATTTAAAAAAAAAAGTCGAATTAAAAAATTCAAACTAAAATAAAATTAACTTACAATTTCATGACAAGACAAAATATCCAATGAAAACTTAATAAAAATATTGTATCTTGGGATATTTAAAAAAATCAGTGTTACGCGTGCAACAGGTATTTATGTTCTCTTTTTCCAGAAAATAATTGTTTCAGTTTTTTTTAAACTGCATTATTTAAAAGAAAAAATATTATTTATACTTTATATGTTTATTTTTAGCAACTGATAATAATACTTATACATTTTCTATAATGACTGTTAAAGAAAATTTATAAAATTGTAGAAAATATTCCAATTAATTAAATAATAACAAGTTTTTTTAAATTCTATTTTCAATTATGATTTTTGATTTATAGATATTTTTTTTATAATTTAATACCTGTTTATCATTTATGAATACTTCTATAATTTAGATATAAAATTCCTAAATTAAAAATAAATGAAATAACTTCAAAAAGCTATTATATAAAAAAAAACAAAAAACACTAATTTTTATTAAAAAACTAAACAGATTTCAAATACTTTATTTAAGTGGTGTGATATCTTATATTCTGATTTTTCTTCATTTTTTAAAGGAATTTTATGTTTAAATATATATGTATACATACCATGTTATACATTTGTTTAAAAATAATACCGATTTTTACATTAAAAACTAACATATATATTATGACAGCATCATACGGAGATTCATTTCAAAATTAAAGGAAGCTTATGTGTTTAATATTTAAGAATTAATGATATATGTAATGAGATTTACAAAGGCTGCATTGTGTCAAATTATAAATTGTTAAATTATGCACCAGATGTGATAAAATAGTTTATTTGTGAATTAAATGCAATTAAATGTTTTTACAAAATCAAATTTACCAGTAAATTCACATTAAGTTTATGTTAGAGTTAACATATTTTTATATTCAAAATATTTGCAAGCACAACATGTTCAAACGGCTTTCAAAATTCTATTTTAAATGAAAAAAATCATTATTTTACAAAAAATATTGGTGACAGGAATATTTACTGTACACATTTTCCATAAATTATTTTTCTTTTCTCGTTTTTATTGTTACCTTTTTATAATAAATTTCCAAAAAAAAAACAAATAAATGAAGATCTGCCTTTTAAAGTATATTGCAGATAAATAATCATAAACAATATATTTGAATTCTTTGAAAAAAAAACTATGAAAATAACTATGGTTTCTCCACTGTGCGCAGCTGTACCACCGCCACCGCGCCTCATTGCCATCCGTTTCGCGCGCCCTCGCCGACTCATTCACAACCCCATGCACACACAAACCCCGCATACTGACATTCAAGCTCTGCTAAGCCGATTACGAACAGAATGTGTGTAATTGAAAGTTGATAATAAGCGCAAAGCTTATTTTGCTTTTATGTAAATTATTCGGTTAAGCGATTTTCATCCTAAATGTGCATATTAAATTGCGTGCGGTTTTTGCATGTGTGTGTGTGTGCTCTATGCCTGCTCTCAAAATGTTAAAAGGGAGTTTTTTTTTCATTCGCATGTATTTAGCTCCTTGCCAGCGCAGCACCTGCACCACATACGGCGCTGTGGGTGCCCCGTGCATAAGTGCATAATGGGTTTTGCAGTAAGTACACCTGGCTGAGTATGGATTTGTGTTCATTTAGTTTCGACCTATACATGTTCTGTATTTATAAATAAATAAAGTACGTTCAGCACAATACGGTGCGGCAGTTTTACATACACGTTTATATATTATCCTTTTAGGGTAAGCTTTTTTATTCTTCCATGTGTTTGCACTTAAGATAAAGATTTAGAATATGCAAAGCAAAGATTTATCATGCATTATTTTATTAGCAGAATAAGAAATTGAATAATGTACATATAAATAATGGTTTATAATATATTTGCCCGCAGAATATTAAATAAAAAAGTTCAAAACACAGTGAAACACCAAAGACTCCGCCGAAACTGCTTCATTCAATGTGATATTCATAATGCATACACGATATCATCAAAATCTACATAATAAAATCAAAGAATCTGCTCTCATTATATATTAATAAATGTATATGGCACGAAACATCCTATTTTGGATATTCCATATAGAAGAAATATCACGCACTCCGCCAGGGTTGGGGTTGTGCATTAAAAAGAAATCATATTTGTGTGTGTGTGGAAAATGGGATCGTTATTTAATATATTATTTAGATTATATTACATGTTCTGTGATTGTATGTGTGTGCGAGGAGACGCAGGGTCGTGAATGCTACCGCCAAGCCGCATTAGTATGCCGGGAATTATCTCAATCAAAACGGAGTGCGTGATCCACAGGCGTTCGTATATATGGCCATCTGTAGATAACGCGTAGAATGCGAAGCGCGTGTGGGAGACAGTGGCGCTCGAGAGGAGCGCGGGTGCGGGTGCGCTGTCATGCGGACGTGCGATACACGACTGTCACCAAAGGGGTGTTTTCCGAGTGACCCTAACACGGCTTAAACCCATCAGCCCATCGGTCAGGTCGCATTACGAGACGCATTAGGCGTGTATATATTTGCAATGCGAAAGGCTTTCCGGATAGGAAAAATTGGGCCTAATCATGTTAACCGCAATTTCCATTATATACATACATCACACTTGCGGATATTGTAGATTGCGGAATGTGGAGATACACAAAAAGAAAAACAAAATTGTATTTTATTTTATATACATGTAGTTACATTGTCAAAGCGATAAAATAAAAGAAACAAGATATTGACTATTTTATTAAAAAAAATATACAAAAATATAAATAAATGCAAATTTGTTTCTATAACTCACATTTTAGACTTTAAACGCTATCCATGACTTACATTTAAACTTTTGTTGTCTTTGATAGATTTTAGATTTTTTTTTAGCATTTGTTTTTTTTCTATCCCAATGATTTTGCTTGTTTTTTGTTTGTTTTTTTTTATTGTAAATTCCTAGCGTATTTTACGGGGTAGTGGCTATTCCCACTAGGTTAAAATAATGTAGTATGAAATCGCGTTTTTAATTATAATTCAATTAAAAATGCTATGTTGATTGCTTTTTGGTTTATAGTCAAATTGAGCGGCAGCGCGCTGAAGAATTTACTCGAGAAAAGAAAGAAAATAAGTGGATTGCTTGTCTTTTGATTCTCCTTTGTTAGTATTTTGCTTGTTTTGCGCATGCGGATCGAGGCATTTTCACTCCCGTAATATAGTGTACAGACATTGGATAATACAGAAAAATACCTATAATATCACAAATATTATTTGGATTTGTAAAATACCTTAAAAAAAAAATTTAAAACAAAAAACATAAAGTAAATATTTGCAAATATTCATAATATTATAACTAGAGCCAGGATAAAAATGTAAATAAAATTTTGTCTGTGTTCATTTAAAACGTTCCTTTAAGAGTACATATACTAAAATAAGGCTGATCGAATTTACAATCCAATTAGATTTTAAATGCTTATTTTTAAGTTAGAGCATTATTGCATATTTTAGCGCATGTTTTCAAGATATTTGCCTATTTAACAACAGTTTATTAAATTTCTGCATTTTTTGTAATTTATATAGTTGAATTAATAATGATAGTATTCTTAATTATTTTTGAACTGTGCACATTTGAAATTTTTATATTCAAACGATATTTTACCACGAATTGAATTACTATAAATTTAATATTTATTTGCGAATATTTAAATATTGAGTTATTATGCGAAAATATCAAAAATATCTTAAATATTTAAAAATAACATAAATATTTATTCAAATACTCATAATATTTTAAATATCCGCAAATATAAAATATTTTTTTGAATATCAAAAATATTTTCAAATATCATAAAATATTACAAATATAAAAAATGGTAAATATACTAGAAAAAAAACGCAAATATCAAAGAAATTGTGAAAACCGGCGAAAACCATAGCAAATAGCAACATTTATAACAATATAGTTATATTTAGGTACATTTTTCATATACCTAACTTTCAGAAATTAATTATGTACAATTACCATTATACACGATTTTATATATTTTATAAATTAGTGTATTTATAATTTATTTTATGTGGCTCCATCTCTTGAAAATATGTAATATTGATTCTAATTTTGGATAAATTCATTGGTAGTAAATATTGATTCTTCTTGATTGTCAAGAAGTCTCAATAGTTAAAATATGATACTTATAAAGTTCGTAAAATATTTGTAAATACTCAGAATATTTGGGAATACGCGTATATAAAACAACAAAAGTTAAATCTTTATTATTATATTTAAACTCCGAAAATAAAAAAAATATTATTTATAATATTGAAATTAGTATAAATAATTAAAATACTTGCTAATATCTAGAATACTTCGACTATATTTGCAAATATTGATAATATTAAACAGGTGTTTTCTTATATTAGAAATAAATTATATATAACGAAATATACAAAATATTTAAAATAACATTAATAATACATAATACGATGTACATGATAATTCAAACTGATTTGTCCCTTGGTGCGGATAGCCAGTCCTAGATGGAATGGCTATTCGCACGCACAAAATGGTGATTTTGTAGAAAAAGTGCCGGCGAATATGGCATCGCCCATTATACGGTTGCCAACAAAACACGTTGTCTGATATTTGTCTTGCATCATAAAAAGGAAGAAAGTTATAATTTTTGGAAACAATATTGTCCATCAATAGGTATATGAAATTCTTCTCCAAAAAAGACGAATTGAAGAAGTAAATAGGCAAAAGTAATGGAATGATTTTTATACAGTAAAGTAATAAATCAACATTATATGAACTGAAAAAATACCTACCATAAAATACATGTAATTCATTTTTTTTAAATATTAAATGAATAAAAGATATATAAAACTATGACGTATATATTCCACTGACGGTAGTCTCGTAACCTATATATTTTTAATTTATTAGATATATATTTAAAGCAGATTTTATCAGCTGTCATTTCCATTAACTTATAATTCACAGAACTATTGCGGCTATGACATTGTTTCGTCAAAGATTTTGGCTAAGATGTCATTAGATGAAAATTGCAATAGCGCCATTTTAGTAAAATCATGGCGTTAGTGACATAATTCATAATTGTAGAACTTATGTGATCTGTATGTTTTGGGCGGTGATGCACCTGCCCCGAGCGTCCACACACCCAATTTTCGAGCGCAATGCACGCGACATCACGGCGCGGCGGGTGGGTGTTGCAATGAGGGCGGTCAGGCCTGCATTGAAGTGCAATATGCGTTCTGATTTAAACGAGAAAATTTAAAAATGTCATGAGGAACACCGCAGTGAAGTTTGTCTATAAGTGTGTGTATAGTGTGTTT
>JAAAKO020020006.1:0-15265 GCA_010015015.2 Bolitophila cinerea | reverse complement strand
ATGAAAACAAAATGGATTTTGTACTAGTGGCGCCCTCTCATAGAAACGATACGAACTTTTCAGCCGACCTGTTATTTTACAAAATTGAAAAGTAGTAGTAGAATGATTTAGATTTGGTTTCATAGAATTAAATTAAAACAATCCTAGAATAATTACTGTTGACTCTGCAACATATTTTTTTAAGGAATGGCATCTTGACCTTTTTGGTTTAACACATAAAAATATTTTACAGAGTGTCCCAAATATATTTTAATATTTCATTTTAATATGTATATTGGACTTTTTTCCGACCGCCAATTTGAACGCGAAAAGCGTTTCCAATTTAATTTCGATAACCCTAACTTTAACGTGGTGTTTTCGCTTTGACTCAGGCTCATATAAACCGTCGAAGTTACGTCGATAGTGTTTCAGAAAATCATACCATTAATTTTTAGAGTTTTTTATACCAATTGCCAAAATTATATACTTGATATTATATTAATTTGATTATTACATTTTTTTGTGTTCAACACGTGCCGGAAATGTTTAATTGATAATATCCTATCTAATTTAATCTTCATCGCGAAAATATCCAAAATAGATTTCTGTTATGGTGGTTTTATTATGTGTATGGTCATAATATATATGAAAGGCTGCGTTTAGTTGAAGAAATGCATAAGCCATGAATTATAATTATATTTTATATATTTATTATAATATATACCTACATAAAGTATATTGTATTTTATAAGTACCAAAGTATATGCCAAAGACTTTACGCAACATCAGAACTCATATCCGCCATATGTTTTTCATTATTACGCTCATAACAAATTCATAGTACTATATATCTATACAGTGATTAATATATATATATACAAAAATCTACAAATACACACACACGCACACATAGTTTATATTATAAATAATGCACTTCGTTCATAAATATTTCGCAAAAAAACGGGCGATGTAATTAAGCGCGAAGCACTCAAAGTGCGTTCTTCTTCTTCAAGTTATTTCCGCGTAAACATTTGTAATTTGAAAGGATATACTCTTGTGCATCTGCATAAATGCATGCGCTCGAGTAGACTTACACCCGCTCGCCGACTGCCACACACGAAGTTGCAAGAGTTTATATACGCTTGAGCAAGTTACCAGCAGTTAAACAAAAAAACGTCTCTAGATTTATGTTTTAAAATATATATTAAAGATAAAGGCATATCCAGAATTTGATACGAATACTGGTGGATGTGGATACTAAGTGGTTGTATTTAAACTGTAGTTCACACCTACCAGTTATTATAAAAAAAGTTTTTTTTTTGTAATTTGAGAATTTGTTCACAATTCATAAATGAGAAAAGGCTTCATACACGCAATCGCAACCACCGCAACGCTCATCATGTCGATTTAAATTATATTAAATTAAATCTCGAACTATATAAGTATATATTATATAGAGGTATATACGTATACCATATAGCCTCTGTACTAGGTTGTGGTGACCATCACCATCACAACGCGTCGCTTCCTCAACACTCCTCGCTTGCACACAAATAACCGTTTTATCTTTGAATAAATAGAGTTATATCAATTTACGAGTAAATGTACTTGTGAGCGCACAGTTAAATTAATTAATTTATATCACCACAAATTATCTAAATGTTAATTGCGAGTTGAATTGTATGTATGCGCGTTTGTTTTCTTGTTCTCGTGCGTAAATTCACAACATAATATACAATACTAAAACGCAGACAAGGCACTACATATTAAACTCTATGTATTATACTATAAATACTAAATAGGCAATTTATAGTAAATATATAATGTGCGTACGATGCGACGTGCGTATTTGTTAGATGCAACTGTATATACTTTACAAATATATACTATAATATTTATATATAAAAGAACCAACAATGTTGTGCAGTAATAAAAACAAAATAATATATTATAGTAAATTATATATTATATATATTTATATAATAAATTGCTTTTTTATGTGAGTTTCTCGGTGTATATACGTAATAAAATATTGTTTTTAATATTTTTTATAATTTTAAATGCAACATATATTTAAAGAATTCTGCTCTAAGCATAAAGTTTAAAATCTGTGAAAGTTACCAGTAAAACACATATTAAAATCCCTTAGGGGAGGTCAAAATTAGTAACATATACCAAGAAAAAATTAGTAGAAAATTTATATGAAACACTTTGCTTTTTAGGGTTGATTATTTCTACATTCATTTTATAAACCATGCAGGAAAATAATATAAATAACTTTGATAGACTGTATATTAAACTGTAGTTCATGAACTACCATTTTTTATCGATCGTAAATTTTCTCTAAAATAAAAAAAAAATATATATAGGTTTTTGGAAAATTCAAAATTTGCTCAGGTTACGATAAGACTGGTTATCAAAGGGTTATTAAGGAATAGAAGTATATGATGTTTTTTGTTTTTCGTATCAAATTTAAAAGAAAAAATCCAAAAACAAAAAGGTTTTAGAATGATAAAAGAATTGCCGATATACAAATATAAATGCCTAAACCAGCTTTTCCAATATAATAAAGTTATACGTTATACGTTATAGGTTATACGTTTATAAATACAAAATATTTATAAAAATGGGGAGATTCCATTTTAAAAATCCAAAATTTATATGATACTGAATAATTTTTAATTGTTCCTAATATTTATAAAAGATTATTTAAATATTGTATTATTCATAACATAAAAAAATATATATATATTGTTCTTTTTACAATTTTTATTATATATTCATTTTGAACAATAAAGTTTAGTTTTTTATGGTAGGCGAATCTTTCCAGAGCTGGATAGTATATCATTCTTGAAGATTTCATTAAAAAAAATATGTGTTAGCTTCTTTAAATCTTTATTTTAACTTCACTTGATATGACCGTCTTATATTTTAGTATTTCTCCCGATTTAGTTATCAATTCAAATTAAGTACGTCATTTTAAAGATAATTACTAACAGAACATGAAACTATATAGCTTTCTGATATATAGGAAGCAGTTCTGTTATAGTCTGACTTTAAACTTGATGTTTGTTTGGAATGCATATATTTAAGCTATCTGTGTTTGTTAAAAGTGCGTAAAATTCAAGCTAAATATTCTTGGAATCATGGAACATGTTAAAAAAAAAAAATCCACTTTCATAATTAAAGAAAGTGAGTTTTTATCATATATATTTTATTATATTTATTATTAACAAGTAATTTATAACTTTTTTTTTTTTTTTAATTTACTTTTTTTCAAATGGATATTATACGCTTCAGTTACCCCAAATATAATTATCTGCCCAATATGACATCATTTAAAAGTTCAAATAATTTTGGCCAGCTAGATTGGCTAAATACTCCACTGTGCGTCGATAGATTTTTTGAAGGGCCAATCATTCTTCGCCAACCCAATATAGAATCATTAGGTATAAGTATTGCGTAAGAAATAAAACAAGTAAGTTTTTAGTTTTAAATTATTATTATTTGTTACTCCAGTAATTAAAAAGCACTGGCACATCCACTTATTTGATCCAGCTCAAACTTGTTTTAAAAAAATATTTGTTTACCTCTTTAGTTTAATTTTTTGATTATATACGGTTAAGCAAATAAACAATAAAGGTTAAAAATGATGGTATACCAATGGCAATTAAACATTATTTTTGTTAAACAAAATATCTAAAAATTATATTATATATTTTTAATTTTTATTTTTTTTTAAGTTGGTTGTAAACGATTTTATGTGCTAAGTTTGAGCTAGATGAGATAAGTTACAAAGAGTTAAAATGGTGTCGAAAGATTCATTTATACCAAGTAAAGAAAACAAAAAATTATAAATAAAAAAATGTGTTTTTTTTTTAAATTTTCGTTTAAATCTTAATTTATATTAAGCTTTTGTCGTCCTTATGACATGGTGGTCCTATAAGTACTTATAGCCTACATAAGAAACTATAACTCAACATAGTCTCCTTTTAGCTTGACCTAGCAATGCTCTAACTTCTTTAACCCGTCTAAAAAGAACTTTTTCTTGAGGTCTGCAAAGTAGGCCTTCGTAGCGGTGATGACCTCCTTATTCGACAACAAAAAGAAGTCGCACGGGGCCAAATATGGAAAATACGTTAGATGATGGAGCTTTTGTAGCCCAATTCGATCAATTTGGCCGTGGTGGAAAGAACTTTTTTCTTCGCCAAATGGGGCCGTTTTTTCTGCAATTCGGCGTCAAATAGGCTTAGTAATTTAACATAGAAGAGACCTGTGATTGTTTTGACCCTATCCAGGTAGTAGATGTAAATCACACCTTGTGATTTCTAGAAAACGGTGCCCATCACCTTTCTGGCCAATAAGGCAGTCTTCGCCTTCTTCGGAGCCCGTTTGCCGGGTAAAATTCACTATTTCTACTGGTGTCTGGTGTATACTAGATCCATGTTTCGTTGATAGTCACAAAACGACGCTGAAAATCCTTCGAATTGTACTGAAATATCGTCAAACCCTGTTTTGAAGTGGTCTCACGGTTGCGCTTGTTGTCCGGAGTGAGCAAACGAGGCACTCATCACGTAAACAGCTTTCTCATGCCCAAAATTCCATGCAGGATATGACCCACGCGTTTTTTTGAGACGCCTACTGTATGAGCTATCTCGCGCACCTTCAATCGGAGGTCTGCCAATACGAGATCATGGATCTTTGTCACGTTATCCACCATGGTAGCCCTTTCCGGAGCACCTGGACGTTGCTAATAAAAAACCGACGTGCGACCACGTTGAAACTCGTTATTTGACAGTCTCCATCGAAGGACACCGTACCTTACACAGCATCTATGCGCTCTTTGATTTCGCTGCGCGATTTCTCTTCCAAAAACAAGAATTGAATCACCGACCGATATTGATCTTTTCCCATTTTTTTCTAAAATCTGCGGATTCTGTCACTTCCACACGTGGTCAAAAGAAAACTACCAGTCGGATTCGGCTGAAATTTTGACAGAAGCCGACGAATGTTAATGTCGAAGGGACATTATAACAGGTCAAAATATGAGAACAAACCTGCTTGATTGTCTTCATCTTGCTGATAGGGACTCTCTATTATACCAAATATATTATAATTTTATGACACAATTTTTATAAATTTTTTATATATTAAAAAAAAGTATTTATTTTCGTGCATTTATAAAGTAAAATGTCGTAATTTTAAAGCACATCCTTAATTTCAGTTTCAGGCGACCGTGCAATGAGTCCTGCCCAGTCTGAGGACTCTGGTTTAGCGGCCGATCGAAACACAACTTATGCCACGATCTCATTGCCCCGTGATAATGTCGTCGCCATGGGAATCGTTTTTGCTGGTATAAATTCAGTACAGTTGCAATTTTTAAATCAAATTAATAATTCTTTTATTCTCTTCACAGACAGAAACGATCTCTCCTATCCACCGATAATTGCAGCACTAAACGCATTTGGACCCGCCTCAGATTTCCTATCGATCGGCGATCGTATCCATCAAATCGATGGCATCGCAACCGTTGGCCTGACAAACAATCACGTTTCCAGCATTCTGCTGCAAAGCGAAGGACCGGCTGTCATCGAAATAGAGTACTGCCTGCCCGAGTATAGTAAGAGAGCGAGAGAAATATGGATAATGCACATCCTGTGTTTTCTATATTATATATATATATATAAAGCTAAAAATAAACTTGTACATAAATGTAATTTGTTTTCGTTTGCGTGTAACCGTACACAGTATCCCAGAGCAGCCTGTGCGTGACAACAAAGCTGGCACAAATCACCGTTGAGCGAGAAAACAGTTGCTTTGGATTGACGTTACGCGGAGGTGGTGAGTCACCCCTGATCGTGACTAATGTGCGACCACACGGGCCGGTATTCAAAACGGGTCGAGTGAAGCCAGGCGATCGATTGCTTCGTGTAGATAATGTAAGTATATTTATATATAAAAATACATTTATTAAGTATAATAATCTTCTTTTTTTATAGATATCGTTGATTAACAAAACTTTGCTGGAAGCCCAACAGATCCTAAAGTGTGGCAATGTGTCTGGATACACAAACCTAACGATCGAGTACGATGTGTCGGTTATGCAGAGTGTAGAATTCTCAATGGGTCCGCTGCTCATTGAGATCGAACGACCTCTGAATGACAAATTGGGCCTAGTCCTCAGTAACTACTCGCACTTCCAGCACATTGATCACAGTAACATGGACGATGTATCACCGGCCGGAGTGTACGTGGCCAGTATTATGGCTGCCAGCATAGCCGACCGGTATTATGCGATTTTCTTGTTTATAATCTTAATTCTAAACTAAAGCATTGTCATTGTTTTGGTAGATGCGGTGCCGTTTCAATTGGAGATCAAATTTTATCAATCGACGATACAGTGATCGAGAATACAGCTCTGTCACCGGAAGACGTGATGGGATTCCTAGATGCGAACACAAACAAGGGATACACACAAATCCAGATTATGCCGTCACATGCTCTGGCCCGACGAGGTAATTCCGACATTTATTTACCGCACGCTTAGCTTGAGATTTCAAAGACGAAAATCTTCAAAATAAAGTCATTACCAAGCCAAACAACACACGCAAACACGATATAAATATAGATAAATCTGCTTAAAACCCCTTTCCCAAGTGGCCAATAAACCCATTCTCACGACCAAAGGCGACGACACGACTTGGAGTCAAAAAAGCATTGATGTTTAATTATATAAATGTAGATGTATATTTTTTCTGTGATTGAAAACCAACAACTTTATAGGAAAAACAACAACATACGGGCGCACGCATCACATCTATAGAGAAAGAGAGAAAATCTCAAGAGGCGGAAAATATTTTTAGATTGGCGCGTGACAGCTGCAGTCAAACGAAAATCTAATAAAACGGATGTGACATCGCTCGGGACTCAAACACTTAGCTCTATCCTCTATCTATATACATAAATACATAATATGGAAAAAGCGCATATACGTAAACATAATAAAGTACATACATAAACATAAAGAAACTGTCGCTTATGTATATATGTATATTCAATTATATATGTATATGTAGGTGCGCACGCACAGATTTAGACAAAATCACCAAATAGTAAATATAGACACGCGCATTTGCGCACATCTCGCGCCCGCCGCGCCACGTCTAAACTCATTTACATTTATTTATGATGTTTATTTTTTTTTCTTCATTTTTCTTAAGTACATTTATGTATGTACTATATTTGTATATATGTTCTATATGTTGGGTACATAAAACTTTTTTAAGCATAAAAAAATTAAAACCTATTTTGGTTTCGGTGTGACAGTCTGCGCGCGCGCAAGCCGCAAATCAAGACAAATTTACGACTCTGGTGCGCAATTTCGCAATTATATTATGTCGGCGAAGAAGAATTATTAGATATATATATATATGCTTTCACAGAGATATATCTTTGTATGTTCTTTATGCAGAGCAGTGTATTTTTATTCGAATGATTAATTTGCTGATGTGAATCTCATTTGGATGTGAAATTTAATTGTTTTTTTTTTTGTTATTTCAGGAATTAATTCGAACGAAAACTTCAACACAATCGAGTCACGCAAGCAGACGAAGCAGCGAAAGTATGTCCGGAAGAGCTCTTTGCCGCTGGAGAGTAAGTGTATTGTCTCAATAATTAAATCCCTAAATTCCTATGCCTATTTAAATTAGTAAGCCCATTTTTGGAATACAACAATGTTGGCACTGGCCGTATTGACTTAGACCATTACCATAGCTACCATAGTTAAATTATTGATAGTTAAATAAGGATTCCAAAACAGTGGCGCCATTAGGGAAGGGGTAGGTGGGTCCTGTGCTTCTTCAAGATTTTCAATATATTTGTATTCTATGTATATTGATTTATTTCGGTAGATATATATTTTTTAATTTAAAAAAAATATTGGTCAAATTTTGATTTCATAATAATTTTTAACTAAAGCACTTTTGGTAATGAATTAAAACACACCTTTTTGTTTTGTATTGTATTGTTCAAATACTGAAAAAAAAAAGTATTTTTCATCATTATTTTGTATTAGCACACCCCAAGACTTTATTGAACTGGAGCCACTGAATTAAAATTCAAAACTTCAAAAAAAAAAACATAACTGGATGATAAGTTTGCATTGGATTTTTTTTATATATTTAAATTATAAATTGGGGAGGAAGAAGAGATGCGAAAAATGATTATGGTTCATAAATAAAGACTAGGCCTTGGTGCACACAGAATTGAGTTAAAATCAAGGAAAACCACAGAGAAGGCGATAACTATATTGCAATATGTGTAGCGGAGTTATTAGCCTCTTTTATTTCTCTTTTTCTCATCTCTCTTTCTCTCTTTATAGTTTTCTGTTTACCTCTTTCTTCCTATTTTCCTTCCCCTCTCTCCCCTATCTGTATCCCTAGCTCTTCTTCTCTATTTCTTTCCATACTTATATCTCTATCTCTCTTTCTCTCTCTTTAGATTTCTCTCTCTATCTCACTATATCTGTTTCTCTTCCTATATCTATCTCATGTCACACAAATGTATTCTATATTTATCCTATCTGACCTCAGTCTGCCAGTCGCCAACCCCTTGACACGGTAACCCCTTCGATCTCTAACCATATTTCCCTTATTTCCCATTAGGAAGATTGCCACCCATTCTCTCGTTCGCTGTCTACCAAATAAATCAACATATTCTCCTATTTTCTCTAAAGGCAACCCACCTGTCCTAGGACCTGATTTGGGTAGGCACCAACAACCTCCTCGTATTTATCCATATTTATTTTCTATGTAACCTATCTTCCCTAAGGCAACCCGAACAACGTAAATCTCACCAATATGACTAGAGTTCGATGGTCCCCAAACCAACTTTGAGGGTACAAACACCCAATCTTTACCCTTACTCTCATCGCGCTTCCCAACCTTTCCCATATCTACTATGACCAGAGTTGGATGGCAAACCATTCTCCTCCAAGCTTTCTGCCCCTATCCATGTATATCCGTCTGATGGGCAGTGTGACATCGTCGGAGTTAAGCGAAAAAAAAAATATGCTACCCAACGGTAAAATATATCCACTTACATTTATTATTCAATGGCTTTTTAAAGGGGCCTTTTAAATGGGCCTTTTAAAATATATAAGTAGTAACTTTATTATTTTAATAATTTTCCTACCAATGACACCTTGACCCCGAATTGCCATTCCTCTAAAACATCTTTAACCGAAATTTTGACATAATTTGAAACCCTCTCATCCCACAAGGTATTTTTCCCATTTGTATGTGGGTTTTGAAGGGGGAATCCTCTTAAGGGTGATACGGTTATATTTTTTCAAAAAGGCCCTTTTTATTATATCAAGATTTATTATACAACTAAAGACTTGTATTTAAAATTAGAATTAATCAACCCTAAAAAAACTATGTTTTTCATGTAAATTCTCAACTTCTTATTTCTTGGTATATGTAACTAACTTTGACCGCCCTAACTTTTTTTGGGCAGCAAGGGGTAAACTTTAAAGAAGCAGATATACATTTTAATAATATTACTTAATCTACTGTTCTTTTAAATTTTAACCCCTTTTGACCAATTAAGTGTTTTGACCATATTTGGTCAATGTGAGGTAGGGGAAAATTTAATAAAATGCATTTTCATTGGCAACAAGTCAATGGGCCAAGTTTCAGCTCGATTGGATGACAGAAAGTCAGTTAATAACATATTCACTAAATTCACATTGATTTAGATTTTATAATGACAAAATAAAAACACAGTTTACCTGGTCAATGGTCAGCCATTGTCAACACGTACAATTCTTAGTTCCTTTTTATGGTTTTTGTATTGGTCACTAAAAGTTGGAGGCATTTCTTGGCTACTCTGTAAGCTTTTATATCATAATTTATTATCATGTTTTTTCGATGGATTTTGCCAGCAGTACGATCAAACAAGGGCATTCATGAAATTATTAAAATAACAAAATTCATAATAGATAGAGAGAAAAACTAAACGGATTTTAAATGGACTGAACTTGTATTTTAAATAAAAATACTTCTATGCCAAATTACTAATAATTACAAATAGGTAGAAAAAACAAAAAAATCTCCAATATAACTTATAGATGCATTATAAAATAAAAAAACAAACATAAATGTCCCACAGATAAATTACAGAAATAGATACAAATAAATAGACAATAAGAACCATTAGGACTGAAAACAGATTTTAAGCGATTGAAGCTATCTGATCATTGGATCAATTGTACAAAAATGAGATTAAATATGCAGATGAATTATTGTCATTATTTTCAATTGAGTAATAATTTCACTAATTTTAGACTCTTTAAATTGACTAGTCTTCAATCTAACATCAATCTTAATTGAAATTGTCCACATTGTTACAGGCACACTACACTCAAACTTCGGTCTGAGTAGATCGGAAATAATTCAGGTCGTGCTTGACTGCAGCCAGGGATCCGGCTTAGTAATCGGACCCAAATCGCCCTGTGGTCGTGGCAACACAATTACGCAAGTGCTCAAGGACTCGGTGGCCGAACGCTCCGGATGCATTCAAAAGGGCGATCGTATTCTGTCCATCAACAAGCTTTTCAATCTGGACGCAATGGTTATCCGTCAGATTCTCGGTGACATCGGTAAACGTTCAGCACCCTCGAACTATCATCAGCCGAGCACGCACTGGGTTGAGCTAGAGATTGAGTTCGACATGTCAGACTCCGTGATTCCGGCCAGCGGAGTGTTTAACGTTAAGCTTGCAAAACTAAACACAACCGGTCTTGGAATAACCGTAATGACAGTCAACGGTACGAATCACGGTCCGTACGTAATTTCCGAAGTGAAACCCGGCAGTCCGGCTCATCGTACTGGATCACTACGATCTGGTGACATATTGCTGGCTGTGGACGCTCATACGCTACAACAGTTCAACGTTGATGCCCTGCTCAAGGATAATAAGAGTGAATTCACTACTTTGACTGTAAAACGGAACTCCCTGCCGGATTTGATGTTTGAGGCACAGCAGCGTTGTAATAACGTTATCTATAACAATGTGCCATCGAACAGTGCCGGTGAGCATATTTATGGCTATAAGTCAAAGTACGGCAGCAATACGGCAACCAATAAGGAGGATAATACGTATAAGTCTCAAAGCTGTCAACCGGAATACATTTATAAGATGGAATCTACACCGTTGGGACAACTTCGACCAGCTATGTTACCATCAGAATCACAATACATGGGACGCAACGGTAACGAAAACACGCATAGTTTGACCACGGAAGTAGCTGAGGATCAGTACAACGAGATTGCACAGTACGACAGTGACTTTAACAAACAGTACAACAGGTCTGTAAATGGAACTCACAATGACAGTAACATTATATTTATACTTTTATTTATGTAGTTTTGAATGTCATCTTCCCCCACCACAAGACAACAATACATACGGAACGCATCAGTTAATTCTAAACGTTCGACTCGAGCCTAACGGAGGACCACTGGGTATCACACTGGCAGGAAGTGAAGATTTGCAGAAACCAATTATAATCAGTGGAATCATTGAGGGTGGAGCTGCTGCGAATACAGGACAACTTCTGACCGGAGACTGTTTGCTAGCCATTAACGGTGACAGTGTCCAGGATGTTCCATTGTCGCATGCAACAAAACTTCTTCAGAACATAGGCAATACAGTTGAACTAAAGATCTCAAGGAATTTTAATGGTATACACGACATATTCTTACAATTAGCTACACAGGTGTTTCAATTTCGGTTGGTTTATTTTTCAGAATCAGATTGTATTCTCGATTTCTCAGAGAATGTGCCACAGCCGCAGGCTGTTTACGCTAAGGTACAGCGAAGACCTAGAAGTCAGTCGTTCAACGATGCCCTGTCAAGCTCTAGTCGCGAGGGAAAGTGTCGCAGTTTTCATGTGACTCTGTTCAAGGACACCGTTTACGATGACTATGGATTCTCTGTATCGGATGGTCTGTACGAACGTGGTGTGTTCATCAATCGTATTCGTTCAGGTGGTCCAGCAGATGTCGTGGGTATGCTAAAGCCATTCGATCGAATAATGCAGGTTGGTCTATTATATAATTTTCTTAATAAAATAGGAGTTTGTCATTGTTCTTTATTATTTTCAGGTAAACGGGATAAAGACACAAGACTTTGACTGCTGCTTGACTGTTCCGCTAATTGCGTCTGCTGGTGACAAGATCGATCTTCTTCTGCAACGGCCTTTTACTTAGACTACACATACACCATTTCAAATTTCGATAAAAACTAAATGTATACATAAACCTGATCAATTAAATTTGATTTGGTCAAAAACACACATACAATCAAGATGCCAAAAAAATAATTACAGTTTAATAACATATACATTATATAGCGTTTAAAATAAACAATACTCGTTAACACGTTTGTGGTCGCACGTTCACATCTTAAAATATTCCATTTTTATAAAAAAAATATAAAAAACGATTAACAAAACTCAACACACTCGTATTAACGACATTTACATGATAAATACTTATACCTTTAGAATACACGCAAACAAGCAAATAATAACTCAAAACCTAATTTCATATGTTATTTAAATTCGTATTGTCAATTACTTTAATTTTATTTATTATAACAAAAAATCAACACGAAGCCATATATATCATCATGTAGTAGATTCGTAGAATGTATATGAAATAAGATAATTTTAATTAAAGAAACACACCCGATTGAGTTTACATAAAGTTCGACGACTTGCTTATGGATTTATGGATATAAAAACTGGTTGAAAAGTAATCCTTTTTGGGATGGGATTACGGTGCGAAATAGTTGGAGGTGGCAATATATCGATTAAAAATATTTTAAAAATATTTAGATACAGAGAAAGAGATGAGAGATTGAAAGATTGAGATAGAGAGATTAAAAAAGAAAGAATTGAGAGAGAAAAAAGCTTCATTAGAATTTGCATTTTCTTGTTTATTAAAAGAAATGGAAACTCTTTATTATAGTGCCCATTTTAAATATGTTATTTAAATGTTAAAAAAAAAACAATTTCATACATTTATTTCCATTTCGACGATATTTATTTTCACTACAAAAAAAGCAAAACAAATAATGAAAAAATAAAAAAAATAGAAATATATTTAACCATCTCGAAAATATAAGTAAATAAGGAGCCTCTCGTACCATCAAAATAGAAACTAACTAAAAAAATAGTGAAGAAAAAATAGCGTGGTTACTTTTTACCACGCTTTCGTCCTTTTTCGTCTTTGTTTTTTATTGAACCGAGTTATAGGCTTTTGAAGTCTTTCTTAAATGGAGAAAGTACATTATAAAAAGACGATAATTTTTACCCCAATCTTGTACACTATCGGTTTTCCGGAACGCCTGAGAACCATAGATAAGAGGTGATGCTTTGAATCATATCAAGGAGCTAAACAAAATTATAGGAGGGGGTGTCTATGTTTACCACTCACTGAGATACATGTTTTTACACTGAGATATATGGTGTTATTGAAAGTGTATTTGGCTTACACTGAAAAAATAAATCTCTTTAAAATTGATTAAATATGAATAATATATATGAATAATTTCCATAATCAATTTTAGTAATAATATTATTGTTGGTTTAAAATGATAAGTTTTCGTTTAACTTTGATGGAAAATTAAAAAAATCATTCTATCGTACATATTTGATGTTGTAATTTCTTTTGTTTTTTTTATCATGCATAATATTAATTTAATAAATTGTGACGTTTTTTAATACTTTAAATATTCTATTAATCCTATAAAAATCATGTTATTAAAAAAATGTCTATAACTTAGTATGAGATTATTTCGTATTAATTATTTTATTCACGGATTTATTTTTTTGTACATTAGGGTGGCCGTTTTTTTGAAAATTTAGGTCTGCCACCTAATTAACTCAAAACACAAAAATATATTTTGTGGATTTTTTTTCAGAATTTTATTTAGGTTTAATCCTTGACCACAAGAATTATATTTTTATATATAAAATACAATAGATTTTACTGACTTTATAGGTAGTATTTAATTGTAGGACTAATTTTGGGCCTAAGAATTTACAAGTCATTGCTACAATTTAAAAATACTCTCCTACCCTTCATATTTTGTATCGGTTACCATATTATAAAAGAAGTTTAATTGGCAACAGGGCTGAAATGAAAAATTTAAAGCGGAGACGTTAATAAAAATTAAAAACGTTAAAATGTTCAGTTTTGCTCCCTCATGACAATGTACATATTTTTTATAATGGTCAAATGTCTATTCTTCTTGATACTAATATATTTTTTAAAAAATCTAACTAAACAACAATAAAATTAAAAAAAAAATCGTAAATATAATATTAAATAAAGGTTGATCAATTACCTAATAAACAAGCCCATTAGGGTTTGCCTAGGGTTGTTATTTCGGGAGTAGTATTTATAATAATTTTTGGTTGATATGTACTAAATTTTCAAAAAAATCACGAATCTCAGTGGGTAATAGACATTGATAAGTAAGAAATAAAATAATAACCTTTGGTTTTGAGGCATCACGGAAAACCGCAATTGTCTCAATCTGTCCCGTTGTCCCGAAGAAGGTTTCGAGGCAAAGAATTGTCCTGTTTATATTCAATTTCAATTTGCCTTAAAAATATAATAAGAAAAGCAAAAGATCTTTAATAATTAAAAAAAAATAAGGTTTAGTTGTTTTCTTTGGTGAGTCACAGGCACTGGCGGATCCAGGGGTGCATGGGGACACCCCCCAGTAAAAATAAAAATTTTATAAACCATATGTATTCCGTTTTTAATTGTATTTATTAATTTTTTTTTTTCGGACATATTATGGGTATATCAATATCTTTGAATCTTGGCTATAGTCCTTACATAATTGATTCGTGCCAGTTTAAATAATTTTAATAAAAAAATGCTCTCAAATGAAAGGAAATTCCAAGAAATATTCAATATGTAAAAGACTAAAAGTGTAATGAAAATAAAAATTATTCAGCCAGAAGTGTATTAAGGGCTAAATAATGCAATATTTGACAGAGTATTCAGGTTGTTCAGGTTGGTTGGTTTAATAAGGAAATAAATAAATGCTAATTCTGCTTTTATTCAAGGTGAGCTTATTCAGATTAATTAACTTAATATTGGTAATGCATAAAAAACTTCCAATGGGGAGTATATTTAGATTCTTTTGTAAAATACATTTGACTAAATTTTTTTAGAATTTCAAAATCTTTTTTTTTTTATTTTGT
>JAAAKO020019995.1:0-15265 GCA_010015015.2 Bolitophila cinerea | reverse complement strand
GGAACGTTTTGCTGCGGCGTGTGCTGTGGCTGCCCCGGCTCATATGCATCTGTTGTTGCATCTGCGTTAGCATCGGTGGTAGCATCTGCGGTTGAACTTGCGGTTGCACTTGCGGTAGCATCTGCGGTTCATGCTGGACACCCTGCGCCTCGTTCGCAGCCAGCACTTTCCGCCGCTGAAAGTTGGCCATCGCCCTCCACATCCGCGCCATTTCCGTTTCGGATTGCTCCAAACGGTGGAGAAACATAGCGTAGGATTCCCTGCCGTCATTTATGCTGCTGCGTGGTGATGCTGTGCGCGCTGGGCCTTCTGCCTCACTCGCGATGTCCGAGTCCATGTCAAAAAATGTTTGACTTGGTGATGTTGTGGTGACGTTATTTTCTTGTGGTCGTCTAAACAACGTGGCCTTGTTTCCGGTCGTTGGTAGACCCGAATTGCCTAACTTTTTGAACAACTGCACCACCGTCCATTTCCGCGTACTCGTGTTCATTCCGCTTTCACACTTTTCACTTTACACTTTAACAATATTATGCGGCTTTGGTTGCTTGCGATATCCCACTTCTGAACTGTCATGAGTCTTTTACTTTGGCCTGAATATCGCAAGCAAACACCGACACAATATTTCTGAGACAATAACTTTATTTAGATAGGGTTTACAATATTTACATAACGAAATTTTCAAATGTCGGTTGTCTAAAGTCGACTGTCTAAAATAGATTGTTGAGGATCGTACTTGTCAAATCAAAAACGGTTTTATTTGTTATATTATAAGTCAATTGTCGAGAATCGAATGTCAATTATCGTTTATCGATTATGCTACCGCTACCAACTTTAGTTAACAAAAAAAAGTGTAATTGTCAGAATTTCGGTATCTTTTTATATTTCGTTTGAGCCCTGCTCAAGATCTTTAAAAATAGCTAATTTATATTTTATTTTACTAAATTCTCATTAAATTCCTAATATATTGCTTTAATAGTAAAACAATATTCTACATTTTAACGTACAATTTTAAATTTAAATTTTTGCGTATAAGTGGGTTGCATTTTTTTTGGTAAAGTTGACTCTTTAATTAATAAGAATCAAGTAAAAAATAAAATTTGCTCTTTTTAAATGTGTCGAGCAGGGCTCAAACTTATTAAAAAATTATAATATACAAAAAAATGCTATTCATACTGCACTTCTTTTTCTAACCAACGTTGGTATCACTAACTTTCAAGTTTTTCATATAACGAAGTTTAACCCTAATGGACAGGATTGTACGTACTGGACCTGTCTCTTTAACGTCATCATCAATATTATTACTGAAACCTTTTTAAAACTGGATTATTTCTGGATGCCAATTCTAACATTTTTTTGTCTATTTAAGAAAGTAACGCATACGATAAATATTTAATATATTTATATGGATTTACAATTTGTAATAATCCATATGATATCAATACATGCGGTATTTCGTCTATGGGACTTAGTCCCCAATGCACACTACAAAATACAGCAACCAACGGTGGTTTCGGGTGAAACTTAAGTGTACCGAGGGTGAACAAAACTTTGTAAAGCGCATTTATACGCTTGTCCGTTAAAAATGGAATATTTATTTTTTCAGGAAATAGATAAGTTATTTATACTTATGTAAGTAGTTTATAAAAAAGGACCGATATAAACTCGCTTGAATTTAGTCGGGCTATACTTTTTATTGTGTATATTCCTGAATGTTTCTTTAAGAGGGTCCTCGAACGCTATACATTAGGTTTATACACAAATTGACCATCTAAACTTTGGAAAGCCAGACGTCCATTGGCATCGTCCGTTTTGAATGTGTCCCGATGTGCAATACATTTTCCCTAAGGACACTTCAATCAAAGACACGTTCTGAATCGACGCAACCGTTGTGTTACATTCAGTTAACCACACAATTTGAATACATAAATATTAAAATGTATATATTGTATTATATCTACGATACGATAATATCTATTTATGTATATATATATATATATATATATGTACTTTAAATACATTTACCTATTTGTATATACCCACTTGTGTACACTCGTGCATCTGCTCAAGAGCATCCCGTTGCGGTTGTTGGTTGCGCACAGCATCACACCCCCACACATTCGCACAATGAATTGTTGAGGTAACTTGTAAATTCGCAACAATGCCGTAATTCTCATCTCCGGGTGCTGAAACACCAAACACACACACACACACACATGCATACCATACACAATACGTAGTATATATATATACACTCCACCGAAACTTTCGCATACTCTTGCTCTCACCCTTGCTCGCTCGAGTACACCCCCGTATTATATTTCAATAAATTCACTTGTGTGCATAATATTTTTGCATGATTTATACACCCTGAAATTGTGTTTATTGTACGTATAGCCAGTTACTATATTTACCTGTGTGTGTGTGTGTGTGTGTTGCAAGGGTAGAACTATTAGAGCTTTTTGTATCATATATACTATAGATATATGTATAGTAGATAGGTACTCACAATACAGATGCAGTCATCCAGGTAATATTATCACACACACTCGTACATTCACAGACAACACAGACTGAAATGTGGTTAGGTATTTTTCGAGAGTTTGGAGGAGAACAAAAGTTGCTCGTTTGGTTAGGTTTTGCATAAATAGTTCTTGAATTTGGGCATTGTGGGTGTTAAGCTTTTCAGTACAGCGGGAGCAGCAGAGGGCGTCTATCATATATATTATTTTATTATATATATATATATGTGTATAGTATAATGTCGACAACACCAGTTATATACGGAAAGGATGAGCCCTTGTGAAATTGTTGATGCTTTGTGTGTGAATGTGTTTGGTATAAATAAACACATGATTTTATTCTACATACATTAGGGTGACCGTTATTTTGAACATTATACGGCTGCCTTAAATTCGCGTAAAACAAGATATTGATAAAAATAAGAATTCCAAAATCACAAATGGACATAATGCCTTAAATTTTAAAATCCCAAATCCTTAAATCCTAAATTCATAAATCCCGAATTTAAAAATCCTTATTTTTAAAATCCCGAATTTTAAAATCATAAATTTGAAAATACCGAATTTTAAAGCTCGAATCTTAAACCCAAATAATTACAAAAAAAATAATAATTTAATAATACTGCCACTATCCGTGTTAAGTGTTAACCAGAACAAGGACGATGACGTAACGGTATTTGATCCATTTTTTGTTTTTTTTTTTTTTTGGTTTAAGGTTTTTTTAGTATTTTTGGTTTTGAGTATTTTTTTGTTTTTTTTTTATTAGAAATATATTATTATTCAATATTAAATATTGTTTAATTAAATTTAAATACAAAAATCATAAGCAAATAAATATTTCATTAGGAGAAAACTAAAAAAAAACATTTTTCCATTGAATTCTTATTTTTTTAATTCTATCGCTAAGTTTGAAATAATTGGGTTGATGAGGAAGTTTTGAAGTAATTTGCCTGAAATATAAATCCTTAAATCTCTTTCCTGAAAATTGAATGCCTGAAAAACCAAATGCCAAAAAAAAATTCCTGAAAAACCAATTGCCTCAAAAAAACAAAAATCCTAAAAGCAAAAAGCCTGAAGAAAACCTGTAAAAATCCTGAAAAAATATTTTTGCTTGGGAAAATACAAGTAAACAACAATTTCCTCATTTTTTAATGAGCACTACCGCGCGTTTTTTTAATTAATGGAGAATGTAGAGGGTGGGTAAGCAATTCATTCAATTTTGCCATCGGTTTTCATCGATTTGTGACACGGTGCATTTTCTTGGTGAAACAACACTTTTATCTTCTGCAAATGTGACCGTTTAATTGCGATTTCAGCCTTCAATCGATCCAAAAGTGCACGCAGTAATAGTCGCTGTTGATGGTGTTTCCTTTTTGGAGATAGTCGATGAATATTATTCCGTTCGCATCCCAAAATACAGACGCCATCACCTTACCGGCCGGCTGTTGCATCTTTGCTCGCTTTGGATTCGGTTCGTCGACAGCTGTCCACTCAGCTGACTGTCTATTGGATTCAGGTGTGTTATTGTGAAGCCATGCCTTATCCATTGTCACATGCCATTTTATTGCGTTTTTCCAGCACCAAACACTCCTCTAAAGCATCGATTTGTTGTTGTTTTTGGTCGCTCAACCGGCTCCCACTTTAAGAGCTTTCACAGAGCTTTTGCATACCCAAATGCTCGGGTAAAATAGTAAAAACACTACCATCCGATACCTTTATAATGTCAGCTGGCTCGTGAACCTTCAATTTGCGATCGTTCATAACCAATTGGTGGATTTTTTTGATGTTTTCTGGAATGGCAGCCTCATTTGGACGTCCACTGCGCTCTGCATCATTTGTGCTGGTACAACCACATTTAAATTCAGCAATCGACTTCTCTACTTTATTAAAACTCAAAATTCACTTTTTTCCATTTTTTTTTTTCAAAAACAAATGTTGTCTTTTACAAAATGCTATAACTCACGAATCAATAGTCAGATTGCTGTCAAATTTATACACGTACCGTTTGAAGGTTAGTACTAAATAGTTAGTACTAATTTAAAAAATCTAGTAACGCCATCTATGTGTCATCTTACGGACTTAATAAATAACCTAGTACATCAAAAAAATGATAAAATCCCATATATCAAAGTATTGCCAAAACTATTACAATATTTAAAAAAAGAAGAAAAACTTTAAGGATTTCGTTTTTCAGGCAATTGGTTTTTAGGCTTTTTTCAGGCATTTGGTTTTTCAGTCATTTGGTATTATGTGTATTTCAGGCATTTAAATGATTGGGATTTTTATTTTCAGGATTTCGTTCCACAATTAAAATAAATGTATATAAATCCGATGTCGTCCAACAACTACTTTCAGACGTCTATGCCAAGCCTCAATAGGATTTTGGGTTGAAGGAAAGTTTTCTTAACGACCAAAAAACGCTTACAAATACTTGGTTTTATATAAAAAAGAATACATATTTCATTAAATCGTAACATATTTATAAAAAAAATATTGTGGCTTGTAAATGATCTTAAACTTACCAATTAAATAAAATAGTGCTAAAAAATAATCTTTCAAATTTTTGGTTTTCAGTTGGCTCATCTCACATGTACTTATAAAAACATGGTAGGAAAAATGATAATTCATCAGTAGTTTAGTAGGCTTTGAAATTACGTAAAACTAAATAAATTGGAGCTCATCTCTGCGTTAACCCTGGGAATTATTATAGAAGTTATAGACTATTTAAACGTGAAAACCCAAAATTCTTCGTCTGTGAGTCTAAATTTGTACTGTTTCAAACCAAGGCGTAGTTTGGACCATACAATGGTGATTGATATTTTGGATAAATGATTCAGATTATTGAGCAATAAATGAATTAAAAATTATACACCATCAAATTTCAGCTTAGATTGGCGATCGTTCACAAGCGCGAACGTTCAAATGATCGAATATTTAAAATTTGAGCTACATTTTGGGTCATATGATCAAACTTTTTTTTTTAATAAGGGACAGCTCATATGAGCGAACGTTCAAAAACGGTCAAATGCATGACTGGCGCATAAGAATAGGTAATGTTTTTAAAATATATTGAGTTTATTATGCGCCAGTACTAATGGTAACGATCGCGCTTGTGAACGTTCGCGCATCTGAACCGGACGCATAATATATAGTCATATACAAAAGATTTTTAGAAAATCATCTCATTACAAAACATAAAACTATAATGAAATATTGGAACAATTTTTGTTTCGATAGTTGTGAGATCTACCTTCATCCCTTTTAAATTTTTATGAAAATTCTTAATACGACAAAAAATTGATAGGATCGAATAAATGTTTTTTTTTAAATAACTGCATCATTATATTTTACCCCGATTGTTTTTCCGATTACGATTTTTAACCCTTTAGCTCCAACCCTCTAGCTCCTAACATTAGTCCAAAAAAATAATAACCTGCTGCTGAATTCTGTCTTTTGTGAGCTTGCTCATATGAGCGAAGCCCAAAAGGCAAAGTATGCGGCTCATAAAATGCGATTCTAACTTTTTTTTGGGCTTGTGAGGTCTCACGAAAAATGTTAAAAATGCTCACAGAATTGCTTTATTGTGAATTTGTGCAATTTAATGCGTCAATGTATTTTTTGTGTAAATATTTTTTAATAAAGTTGAATTTTAGAAAAGTATGGCCGTGAAGAGGTTTCAGAAGCAGCATGAAATCCCTACATCTTATAATATGAATATTGGTGCCAAAAGTAAAAGTGAAACAATAATGTAAAACATCAAACAAATTCTGTGTTTATTCCTGGATCGTCGGTCATGCTTAAAAACCGAAAAATCTCAGATCTTAGCCAATCATACTTTAGTCTGTTTATAAAATATATGTTAAAATAATGTTTATAATAATTGTATTTTCAATGTTTTTAATGTTTACAAAAGATACACGTTAAAACAATACTCACATAGCAATATTTTATATTTTTCTCTGTTTTGAAATGGTGAAAAATTGTAGCGTATTGTTATCTATATCTTTAAGATATAAAGGATGCACTGCCTTCTTTCTCCTCTTCCACGATGGCGGCTTTTCAAAGGGTTTTTAGAAACGAGGCATGAACTTAGAAATGTTTAGTCAAGATTATCGAATTTTCAGTCTTTTCATCGGGTTCTTGGAATTTTTCGGATAGTCTTTTATCAATACGTGTTCTTTATAGGAACATCATGATGAAATGACCATTCATGTAAACGCTACATTCATTATTAGATAAAAACTACACAATATATACATTAAAAATAAAAACATATATAATTACAAATATTGTGGTTAACTTCTGTCAAAACTCATAATTTCTATAGCGAAATATTGTTTATAAGCTCACGGCGAAATATGAGTTAAAAATGTGACTGAGCTTTCTGTGATTCTAGACGTCACTCACTCACTCACTTACTCACTCACGGTAAGACAGAATCCACCTGCTGAGGGTAAAATTAAATTATGCAGTTTTTTTTATTAACAAAAATCATTTATTCGATCCAATTTTTGTTCATATCATTTTTTTACATACAAATTAAAAACACAACTAAAAACTAAATGGACATTTGACCACAAAAAAATGTAAATGGGTTAAACCATTATACAATAGTTTAATTTGGCGAAAGGGCTGAAATGAAAAATTTCTAGCGGAAAAGTTTAAAAAAATCCAAAATGTTCAGTTTTGCTAAACCAGCCCAAATTAACAATGTAGATATTTTTTATTATTATGCAAATGTCCATCCCTTTATAGGGGTGTTTTAAATTTATAAAAAAAATCTTAAACCGATTAAAAAAATATTGGATCGAATCAACGTTTTTTTAAATAACTGCATTATTAAATTTTACTCCGTTTTTTTCAGTTTACTATTTTTTAACCTTTTAGCACCAACCCTTTGTCCAAAAATATAATTTGGGGCAAAAATCCAATAATGCAGTCATTTAAAAAAAAACATTTATTTGATCCTATTTTTTTGCCATATTATTTTTATACATACAAATTAAAAACACCCCTAAAAAGGGATGGACAATTGACCACCATAATAAATATGTACATTGATATGGGGTAGCAAAACTGATCATTTTGGCGTTTTAATTATATTAGCGTCTCCGCTTCAAATTTGCATTAAAGCCGGTGTGGTTAATTATTCTCAAGAGACTTAATCTCACAGCGTTTGTGCATTATCGTCACCGTGTATTTTGTTGTTGTTTTTTTAATGTTTTTCAATAATGAGACTTAACGTCAGGAAATTGAGACTTATTCTCACAAATAATGCACATGCCGTCTGTGACTTATGCTCAAGAGACTTAACGCCAAGAAAAATCAATTTTTAGTGGCGCTAAGTCTCATGAGAATAAGTCACAGTCGTTCATTATTTTTATTTTTTTGTGAGATGGAACATTTTTAGTAAGATAATTCCGCATATACAGTTCTCCATCGTGTTAATTTCGCATACAAATCTTGACGATAATGCACAAGCCGACTTTGAATTATTCTCAAGGGACTTAACCCCGTCAAACACGTTTTGGTCCGGGACCACTTTTGGTCCCCGAAGAACGATAGACTTTTGCGTTCATGTTACATGTACGTACCTGAACATGCCTGCGGCGAATAGAGATTTTATTTTCTTCGTCGTGTTACAATCGAGTTTTGCGTGCATGCGGGAACGTTCTGAGACTAATAATTTACTTTCGCACGGGATCGAAATTTATTTATGTTTTATGTATTTTGACGTTTCGTTGTGTGGTTTTTCGCGAAGACGATTCTGTCACCCTGTCAGTCATAAGAAGGGAAACCACACACAACACAGGCCCCAGCTTGGCAGCTCCGCAGCAGATTATTTTCTTTCATTTAGTGTAAACAGCCGTGTGCGGTAAGTTTCTTGTACAATTTTAATACATTTAATAAACATATTTCAATATAACCTTAATTTATTGTTTTTTCAGCACCATCGTGTTTCGTAGGCTTAAGCGCAGCCGCCCTCCAGGAACCACCCTTCTGACAGGAGTTGCCTTCTCGCAGAATATACAGACGAACGGTGAGTTTTTTGTACAATACATAAATATATCTCTTAACCTAATGTAAATTTCATTTCTAGCGGGACGTACAAGCACGGTCGCCCGAGTCAGACTTTTACGTTCCTATACATGAACGTACCGTGTACGTACCAGCAGACGACCCAGGAATGGCAAAAGTACGTGCATCAGTCCGCAAAAGTCTGCACGGTCCGCCCTTACGCGGAACGTTCCGGGAACGTACGCAAACTGATATTTTGTTTGACGGGAATATTAGTATGAAACGTTGAATTTTTTAGAATATACTCTTTAGGAAAGGTTTTCATACCCTTATCCTATTTCAGAATAAATAGGGACAACCTCTAAGACGTTTAGTTATATCTGTGGAACATATGCGCAATTGTGGAACATATATGCAAGAAACATTTTTTTGCCATCCTGTAAAATAACTTTGTTACTATACAAAAAAAATTGAGGTGTGTTTTTCTTATTAGTTAATCAGCTCACCAAAAGCTGCCAAATTTGTCGACATATGAAATGTCACTTAAAATGACATATGAAAGTGGCAAATAATTCACTTTGTGGAAAAACATGTTGCAACACCCGCAAATTTGCAGTTGGTTGTTATCTCGATATGACAACGGTTTATATACCATTGAAAACATAGCATTAGGATCACATTTGTGATTTTCTATAGGTGAACAAAACAACATTTTTTGAGGTAGATTTTCAATTATTTGGTGGACAATTTTGAATTTGAAGGAGATCGCTAAAATGGTTGTCTTTGGGAAAATAGTGTAGAATTTATACATACCAAATGATCAATTGGCCTCCGAGTGTGTTTTATACCCCATAGTCCTCTTGCATTCTCGTTTCCAAGGTATTTTACCTGAAATAAATTAAAATGTCTGATTGATTATTTCCATTGGAACATATGAGTATTTATAAATATATTCTCAAAAAAACCTGATTAAGCTTTAATAATAACAAATCAATATAAAAAAATAACTTAAAACCAAACTTTTAAATTATATTACATACTTTGAATATTTAATGATTTAATTGGAATATATTACAATTATGTGAGACAGATAAACCTAAAGATTCAGAACAGTATATTTATTTGCATAATAAGACATCCTTGTACTTAGAAAACGATCTTTCAAAATGATCAGCTATATAAGTATATTTCTAATATGTATGTATAAATGCTCTATTGAAAAAAAAAACAATTGTGAGAAGTAAAACTTTTTTTTTATATTAATCTATAACAAACAAAAATCGAAAACAAACAAGTCAGATGTTAATTTACAAGGTGTTTTTAATGCGTGAGTTTTACTTGGAAATGTTTTTTGATTGTTTTATACTTGATTTAATCAAAAAAAACAAGCAATAAAAGCAAAAAAACAAGATTTAGATATTTTATTTGACAAAAACGTAACTGATTATTAATTATTATTATAACAAAAATAATCTAAAGCTGTTATTTCACGATTAATTTTAATTTTTAGTGCAAATAATAAAAAATATTTCGGCTACCTTGCTTTAAAAATATTTTTTTATGATTTGCACCAAAAATTGACGCGTTCCGCCAATCGTGTGATATCGCCATATTTGATATTATTATAAGAAATCATCCTAAAAAATTTTATTAAATTAAAATTTATGGCTTTTTATTAGAGATCACCCATATATATATTTCACAATTTTAGCAAATAAATTAATCTACAGTGTCATAAAAATATGTTTGTCTTAACTTTGTAAATATTATATCTTTTGAAAAGAAAAAAAATACATGTCGTATACAATTTCTAACGGGGTTAGGTAAAATAGATTAAGCTTTTCTATCGATAAAAATAAGTGTACTAACAATTATACGATTAGTAAGTAATACGATTAGAGTACTAACATTTATTCAAATTTACCTTGAAGGTTACTGGCAAATCCTGTACATTTACTTCTTGATCGATCGTTCTTTCTAGTTTTGCTGACATTATATTTCTGAAAAAATACATATTTAAGAGATTAGATTAATTTGTGGAGTAACGTCGCATGAGGGACGGGCGCACGCAATTCTCAGTTTGGATCCATTGTGCTCTATTTAGGAGGTACATAAAATATAATATATAGTATATAGGTAATATTAAATTATCCAGTTTTATAGTGATTTTTATACCTATGACTTTTTTCATATTATCAATATAAATAATACTTAATAAGTATAAAAATTCACTAAAAAACTGGATAATATAATATTGCCTAAAAATTCAAAATATTAATTTATAAATACTTTGAATATTTAATGTTTCGATTGAAATATATGACAAACATGTGCTATATAAATAACCAGGAAAGTTATCATTATCATTGTACTTAAAAATGGATATATTTAAAAATTACCTGCTATAAAGACGTTGTATATATGACTTACCGGTATATTGTATAGGAATTTACTTCTTAAATAATAATTATGTTTATTTGGGTATATTTTGTAATTTTAAATCTTATATTATAGATTTAGTGCATATTTTTGGTTGCCCTGATAATTAGTCTGCAAATAATAATTTAACCTACTCAACAAAAACTTTAGAAAAAAATGAAAAAAATATTATAACAATATTTTTTGTACATATATAAATTTATATGTTAAAATGGTTTGTTAAAATAATCACGAGCAACAGTGTGAACAGTTCAGTGGCAGTTAGTCAGACTTCAGACAGCTTTTTAAAAAGTCCTTCCATTATTTTGAATTCACATAAATAAGCTTTAAAAAAATCATACGGACATTTTTTAGTAAATTTGGTAACTTTTGCCATTCTTAAGGGCATATTTTGTCTTTATTTGGTATATATGGTAATTTTTCGTTCTTTTTTGTTCATAATAATCATTCATCATTTTTAATCTAAAACTCATTGATTTTGTATATTTTGATTTATGGCTAACACATAAATTGTGCCCATAAAAAAATCCAAATTTTACCAAAGGAAAATCGGAAAATAAATAAATAAAAAATGTGCCTTAATACATGCGCAGGCGCACATACCAAAATGCATTTTTTTTTTAACAAAAAAATTTTGTTACAATAATTTTATAATTTATTTTATTTTGTAACATTTTTTTTAGTAAAAGAATGTATTTTGGGCAACAAACATATTATCATTGTAAATTTTTTTTGTGGCAAAAATATATTCTTTAGGTTAAAATCGGTGCAGCACGCATAGTCATCAACATCAACATCACATCAACATCAAAAACACGAAGCGTCAAAAGCATGTACCGTCACAAACACGCATCGTCACAAACATGTACGATCAAAAATATTTAACACAAAAATCGAGATTTATAAATATTTATAGTGTACATTTTGACACTTCTACACAAAATAATCAAAAATCAAGCATATCTTCAATTTAAAGAAAACTGGTTGGTATATGTTTTTATAATGAGTGCGTTTAATGATTCTGTAATACTTTGCTTTATTTAAAACAAACATGTTCGTATATTTTACAACTTATGCGAACTTCACTGTAGGTGGTGTGTTTTATCATCGTTTTTAGACGTTAGGTTATATTTATGTAGTTATTATTGATTTATTATACAATTAGCACTAAATGTCTTGTATCGATTACAAAAATCAAATAACTTTTATGTATTATGTATTAAGCATATTTTGCTATTTTTAGGGTATAATTAGACATTTTTTGTCGTTTTTTGGTCATATTTTAAGCCGTTTAACCGTTTTTAGAGCATGTTGGGTATGGAGAAAATATATGATAGAGAAAGTAAACACAAGTTGTTCGGTTTGATTTTTATGATGAACTGACTGGTCACTGTAGCATAACGACAGAGGCACCCTGCGATGCGTATTATTCATTTTTGGTTGTCCTGATAAATAAACATCTCAAACAACCACTTCTCTAATGATTATTATTGTAAATAAAAAAACTATTTCATACATCTAGAAATTCAAGTCGTTTTGTTGTCTTCATATTAATTCCCACAAATCTGGAATAACCTGCTTAAAACTGTACGGTTTGAACTTTTTTTGCACGCTAGATTAACACACGTATCGCATTTAAAATTATATAATTCATTTTATTGATACAAATAAAAAAGGTTCAGTTTTTCTGTGCGAAATTAGAATTTATAGGATTATTTTCGCGGAAAAACTCTAGAATTTAAATTTTATTTTACATATGTTCATCAGAAACATTGTGAAAAATATTGTTAAAATTGAAAATGGACAATTCATTTAAAATACCCTATATTAAACGAAACTACAAATTGCATTTGGTTCAAAATAGCTAATCTATATTATTTTTCAATAATGGTGACTCAGTGGAATATGTTTCATTGCCACACCCCTAGAATTAAGTTATGAACACTTGGGAAATTCTTGATGCATGTGTGTAATAGCGGAATTATATTAACATCCGTGATTTTCAGCGGGACTCCATAAGTGGATTTAGTAAATAATGTTTCTATAAAACTATTTCGTTTCACTAATAAAAGAATATACTAAAAACTACGATAAAATATTGAATTTAAACACTGCTCAATTTCAAAATAATAAACATATTCAAAGAATTACAATATTTATAAACTCTAATGAATTATAAACACCGAAACGGAAAATACTACGGTACCTTTACAATTCAATTCACTTTAAACGACTAAATAAAAACAATTATATTACCAAAAGGTTATAACGAATGTAATCTTATCTTTTAAACAGCATATCGTTAAGATAAAATAAATGACAATGAGTGTACAAATATATAGGGTGATCTAGATATTTCTATAATATAATTTGTTTAAATTATTCAACATAAAAATATTAAAAAATATATTGCAAAAATATGACAACATTGCTAACAATCACTAGTGTAAAAATGTGTGTTTTAGGGATTTAGGAGATAATTTCAAATAATATATAAATAATAGGAATCATTTTAAAAAGTATTTTTATATTTATAAATAAATATATACCGACAAACACAACAGTTGTAAGTGAAGAATTCACAATTCACAAACATTATCGCATACGATTTATTTTCGATTTTTAAATACGATCTGAGATTTGATCCAAGCCATCTTAACTAACCACATTACGTCAGAATTAGGAACATATATATGTTACTACCGCAATCATTGCATTTTTCAAATAATAATATTTGAACCAAATCTCTGACGGAGCAATGTCAATGTTTCGGTACGGGACCACTTTTGGTCCCCGAAGAACGATAGACTTTTGCGTGCATGCAAAGGACGTACTTACATGTATGTACCTGAACATGCCCGCGGCGACTAGACATTTTATTTTCTTCGACGTGTGACAATTTTTGCGTGCTTGTAATGTTCGCTCTGGACCAACATTAACTTGACCTAATAAATTTTATGTATATTTTGACGTTTCGTTGAGTGTATTTTTGCAATTGAGAAAACAACACACAACACAGGCTCCTACTTGGCAGCTCTTATGTATTTTTAGACATTTCAGATTTATCAAATATACCACGTCCCTACAACACGCAACGACTGATTCTGAGATATGTTTTCAGGCCACTATATTGTCTGCAGCATAATTTCATACTTGTTTGTATATTGTATTGTTTATTTTAATAATATACAAAAAAAATATTTTATTTTATAAGATACTTTTTTCTTTAAAAAATATATAATATAAAATATCGGAAACTTTTGTGGTCTACGATGGACGGTAAATTACGTACCGCCAAGTACGTACAAATTCAGTCCCGAAGGAATGTAAATTTCGTTCTTAGAGGAACGCACAAGCAAGGTCTCTTGGGACAGACTTTTACGTCGTAACGCGGAACATTCCGTGAATGTACGAAAACTGGTATTTTGTTTAACGGGGCTGTCGCTATCTATTAATAAATTAAACGGTAATAAGAGTAATAAGACTTCTCTGCACTTTCTTTTTTTTCGCGAAACTATATTTTCTTTCCGACTTCTGGTAATTTTCTTTTGGCGCTTTGCGCCATTTTACTAAAATTACAGCTCAAATAATGAAGAGAGTGACATTGCTACCGGGGCTGTCCATATAGTACGTAACGCTAAATAACGATTATTTGTACCCCTCCTTTCATTGTACCACAACCGTCGAAAAATGTCGAAAAATAGAGGCAATTTAAAAATCGTAAATAAAAAAAAAGAAAGTTTTTAAAATTTGTGTAAAAAATATTTGATTATTTATTATTTATTTAATTATAATTTTAATTTGTTACATAATATCAGCTCAAAACCCTTAACGTCCATCCGTAACACATCGTAACAAGTGATTTAATAAAGCTGTAAAACAACCTGTCAAAACTGCTGGTGGCACTGTTGTTTTGCTCCACCGATTTAGTGTTTTGCTGTTTTATTTGGCTCCCATTTGGAACGAAACTGTATTCAAACATCTTTCGAGTTGCTGCTGCACATATCGCATACATTTCCGTGTTTCTTATAAGGTTGGTTGCATTATATTATTGAATTGGCAAATACCATTTTTTTGGGCGCCATGCCGGTGTCTCGTTCACCAACTCAGACGTCACCATCTCGTTTACGTTCTGGTATGGAACGACGAAAAACTGAACCGAATGATCATACGTCACTTGCTACTGAAACTAGGGCTGCCATAAACATATCGACAGGTAATGCAGATCCAAAGCTTATGTCGACAATCGATAGCGGGGACTCAAACCCAAAGCGCAAAAGAGAAGATGA
>JAAAKO020019984.1:0-15266 GCA_010015015.2 Bolitophila cinerea | reverse complement strand
ATGCTCTCTTCGAATTATTTTCTAAACGAACTGTATCACAAGTCCACTTTAAACAAAGACTATCAGGAGTACCATCGAGCTGTAAATGATCCGCTAAGTCTTTTTCAAACAGGGTGAGTAAGGGAGCCTTCGTTCTGGAATGCAAACGTATTAAATGAGATGTCTTGGTTTTGCAAAGTCACTGGTACAATTCGGAACAAGATAGACTGCTCTGAATTCAATGAGTGTTGCAAGTTACAGGTGCACCATCATTTAAGACACGGTCGTCGTTATATTTAGCGCCATGGATGTAGTTCTAGACATCTCCTGCACAATTTTGGCGTTATCTACGACTTTCCACTTTTCCGTTCACGTGAAGTTTACGTATTGCTGTTTTTCGTTCTTCCTTTCATCCTCAGGTGGTGGCAGTGGAAGACAACAATATTGTTTTAAGTAGATCTTGTCTTTGGAGTTTTTTGCTGCAAATTTCTGTTCTAGTAGGGTTGCGCCAATCACGGGCATCGTGACAGAGCTTGCTGCTTTTGATAGCTGGAATAGCAACCAACTTAGTGTCGACAGGTTTACGTCTAAATTTTTTTGGTGATAGTTTTTTTTTTTTGATTTAGTTTTATTTGCGGAGGCAGCTTCTATACGAGTTAACGTTGGATTGTACAGATGTGTTGTCAGTCCAGAATCTTCTAAAGTTGAACATAAATTTTAAACAGACAGGGCTAATGTTTCGATAGAGTCAAGCTTCTCAATTGTTGCTAATGGTTTACCCTTAATTATCAGTAAAAGAGAGTGGATGATGATTTCCGGCCTCCCATATATCATACGAAGGGTCACAATCACATCTGGTACCGAAGATGCTAGTAGGATTCTACAGTTACTGTTTCTAATGCTCTTCCCTTAATGCAATTCTGGAGACGAACTAAATTGTCTTCGTTTGAAAATCCACGTATCCTCGTCGTGTTTTCGAAACTACTGATGAAGATGGGCCATTCTTCAGGCCAACCGAAGAACGATGGTTAATCCTTGGACATCATTTGTCTAGCGGCAAAGTTGCTCGAGGTTAAACTGGATAATCGGCAGCAGGAATCATAGCTGCGTGCCTCTGTGGATCCATTGGTTGCCGATATTCACTTTTGAAGTCTCCATGGAAAGGCATAGAATGCTAGATTTAATGAATATAAATTGATAGAACAAAATGATGGTATGGAATTCCTATGTTTATATGCGATGCTGCTCTGTTGAACTCGGATGAACAACTGGTGCATTCTGTAGAGGGTTTAAAGATTGAAAGTCTTTTAAATACCTTTTTTCTGTGCTCTTACTTGTTGGGACCGAAGACCCTATTCCAAGAACATGACTATGGGTGACTCGGTCTGTTTGACTCTGTTTAACAGCTGGTTGAAGTGATGCGTCCGGATTGAGAATGACAGACTGAACGTTCCGTGAGTTTGAATCCCTAATAACCATTGGCAAAGGGTGGTATTTAGAAGCGTTATACGACGATGGAATGTACTGTGCAGCAGTTATTCATTTTATTTAAGCCATTTAGGAAAAAGAACTAACATGTGGCTACTTTTTTGTTTAAATTCTGCATCTCCACATATTGGGTAATGGGCCATTACGTCAGTAATTTTAATGACCACTTGGCCACTAGGTTTAAATACGGCATTACCTTTAATAAATTATTTTACAAAAACAAATATATTGTCACAAAAAAAGTGTTGCCTTTTTATATTATCAAATGTTAGCGACAATTGACATTAAAAAAACTTAAAAATATAAACAAATAAAAAAAAAATTAAGTTTAAATAGGCAAATATACAAAAATATAAAATTTAATATAAAAATAATTTAAAAATACATTTAAAATATTAAAATATACAATATAAAAAAGTAACATTCTGTTTTACTCCTCTTACATTGGAAGATGATTTTAATATCAATAAAGTTGCATTGATATTTGGTAATTGGCAGAATTGTTTCTACTCATCTATTCGTGATAAAAATCCGATAAACTATCGTTCAGTATGTCGAAAATCAAGTAATGGTCAGTGGAAGGTTCGAAGGACCACTATTTAGTTTCCACATGGTTGTTTCTATAAAAACGGTTTGCAAACGGTAAAAATTCGATTTATATTTATTATTTATACCAATATCTTTTGAATGAATACGATTTTAGTACTTTGACTAATCCCAAAACCTAACATATGTAAATATAATAAAATTTCATATTTTCTATTTCAGAATGGGAGACATAACATTTACTGTGAATGGCAAGCCATATTCAGGTGGGTACACCTATAATCTCAATACCGGCTTTAATACCTAGAACTAAAACAGAATGAAAAAAATAACCAAAGTGTCATTTCCAAAATTATTGTACAATATCCGAAATTATTTAAAAATACATGCAAACTAATCATTATCAGTGTTGCGAGAATTAGGAAGATTACACAGGTCTCCATTGTGGTCACTTATATTATAATTAATATCTATACTGTTATCATTTTTACGTAGATTGTTATATAATAATACTAAATTATACAATTGTTCCGTTTATATAGAATATGTCATTACAAAAAAATACATAATAACATATAATTCTGCTGACGAATTATTAATAATTTGTATTTAAGTATCGGGTAGAAAGAAACGTTTTCGTCGTGACTGACTGGGTACACAGAAATGACCGTCACTGCGGTGAGAGACCACACAGAAGATACGCTTTGTTATTATATTTACAGATTACAGTCTAAAGTAGCTTTAAAGTGATTTTTAAAAATGCATTATTATTTTGGTCTTTCGAGCCGGATAACAAATTACGGCAGAAATTGCTAAACAGGCATAGAACCACTCGGCAACTCCTTAAACAATATTGACGCGAAGTATTTTAGTTTGCAATGCTTGTTTTCAATTCTAAAATTCTCCAGACTCGGTCCTTCGAGCCGAATAAGTTGTACCGCAGAGATTGCTGCAATAAACTGTCTACTATAAAATCAATTATATTAACTAAGTATAGTTTTCGATGCCTTACATTTTGGTCCATTGAGTCATCAGATATACTTTTAAAATTTTCGCTCCTTCGAGCCGGATAAGATATACCGCAGAGATTGTTAAAAAAATATATTTAATTTCTTTAGATCTGCATTCCGTCAAACCTGCATTCCGTTGTTCTCAAAGATTAGATAAACTGTAGATAAACAAGTTTATTGTCCTAGTCGTGTCTAACCAGACGAGTCAGGTATTCCGTCCCAGTAGATCACCTCAGTATTTGCCAACAAGTTTTTAAACTCTCCTTCAAATAATGCATATTAAAAAAATATTTAAACATTTATTAATGCTAATAAATATAAACAGTAAATGGCCACAGTACGCCGGTCGACACGTCCCTCAACACGTTCCTGCGCACGACCGCCCAACTACGTGGCACCAAGTTCATGTGTCTGGAGGGCGGCTGTGGCGTGTGTCTGGTCACCCTGAAAGGCCGTCATCCCGTGACAAAGGAGGAGCGTACCTGGGCAGTGAATTCGGTGCGGGAGACTTAAATTATAATATTTAATAATCCTTTTTTTATTAAATCTATTTATACTCAGTGCCTGATGCCCGTGTTCGCATGCCACAATCTGGACGTGATTACCATCGAGGGCGTGGGCAACAAAGCCGACGGATACCATCCGGTGCAGGTGCGTCTGACCCAAATGAATGGTACGCAGTGCGGTTACTGTTCACCGGGCATGGTCATGAATATGTACAGTTTGCTGGAGTCCAATGGTGGCCAGGTTACGATGGACGAGATCGAGAACTCGTTTGGCGGGAACATCTGTCGCTGTACAGGCTATCGTCCGATTCTTGATGCCTTTAAGTCGTTTGCCGTGGATGCGGACAAAAATCTTCTGGCTGCGTGTGCGGTAATTTATAATATAATTTTTTTAGAATCTAGAATCTACTAGAAATGGAATTCTATAAAAGATTGGATTGCAGGACATTGAGGATCTCACGAAAACGTGTCCGAAAACCGGAAGCCGTTGCGCTGGCCTTTGCTCCAGGGCCAAAAAGCCTGCAATGGAGCATATGAAGTTCGATTCCGATGGCAAGGAATGGCATAAGGTGTACAATCTGGAAACGTTGTTTGATGTTTTTCGATCGATGGACAAGAAGAGCTACATGCTGGTGGCTGGAAACACCGCTCATGGTATCACAATCTCAATCTCTATTTAAAAATGAAATTTTTGTTTTATAAATAATATATTTAAATTCTCAGGAGTCTATCGTCGCGAGCCAGAATTGAAGGTTATGATCGACATCAACGAAATCCAGGAACTGCGCGAGCATTCCATTAAGGAAGTCCTGACCATCGGAGGTGCGGTAAATCTCACCGAAACCATGGCTATTTTGACAAAGGCTTCGGAACTGTCCGGCTTTGAGTATTGCAAGCATCTGGTCAAACACATTGACCTGATCGCAAATGTGCCCGTGAGAAATGTAAGTAGATAAAAAGGTCAGTCCAAAAAACATCCCGAAATAATACTGTGATTTCAAAGGCTGGAACGATTGCTGGTAATCTTTCCATCAAACATGCTCATCACGAATTCCCGTCGGACTTGTTTCTTATATTGGAAGCAGTAGGAGCAACGGTAACCGTACAGGCAGAGGGAGACACAAAAACCAGTTCATCTTTAGTAGACTGGTTGAAAATTGACATGCACCTAAAAGTGGTGCTTAATGTGGTGCTCCCCAAGCGGGACGCAGCCACGTTTAGCTTCCGATCGTACAAGGTATGAATTCAATCAATCTTTCCATAGAGTATATCTATCTCGATTATTTGTAGATTATGCCTCGAGCTCAAAATGCTCACGCCTACGTGAACGCTGCCTTCCTGGTAGAGATCGTAAACGGAAAAGTGGCTTCAGCTCGAATCTGCTTCGGAGGTATTGAACCGGCGTTTCTACACGCCACCGCCACGGAAGCCATTCTAATCGGAACAGAGCTGCACACCAACGAAACGCTACAGTTGGCCCTGCGCACGTTGAACGGAGAATTGCATCCGGACTGGATTCTACCAGACGCTGCTCCAGAGTATCGCCAGAACATGGCCATGTCGCTGTTTTATCGATTTGTGATCAGCACGGCTCCGAATGGCTTGGTTCGGGCAGACATACAGAGTGCCGGTGAACCACTGCAACGCCCACTGTCGTCGGGCACACAATCGTTTGACACAAACAAGGAGAATTGGCCCCTGACGCAGCCTGTGCCTAAGTACGAGGGAATGATACAGTCATCCGGCGAGGCTCAGTACGCCAACGATTTGCCATACCAGAAGGACGAACTTTGGGCAGCCTTTGTGCCGGCCACAAAGACGCATGCGCGGATTGGAGGGATTGACACTGCCGATGCATTGGTGAGTATCCCTAACACGAATGCCTAATAACATCCACTATATAACTATTTAACTAAATAGAAAGTATCGGGAGTGCACTCGTTCATATCGGCCAAGGACATTCCGGGTAAGAATAGTTTCACGCCGTTCTCGATGATTATGGTCGTCGACGCAGAACCGGTATTCGTGAAGGTCGATGGAACGGTTTTGTTCAATGGACAACCCGTTGGTCTCATTTTGGCGAACACTCACGCGTTGGCCAATTATGCGGCTACTCTGGTCAAGATAACGTACATCGAAGACAGTAGGTTTTTAAATCTAACGGATATACGTTAATAATCCCAAAAATATTGTTTATAAATAGCTAAACCCGTAATTCCAACCATCAAAGATGCGTACAACGTGCGAGACTCAGAACAGGCACGTTTCCATGATTTACCTTGCCAGATCAAGCCCACCGTTCTTGGTAAGACACTTGGTATTTTAGTCGGGTCTGACTGTGAGTCCATTCGAGAGAACTCATTATTTTTTGTCCGCAGGTGTGGACACCGCACAGAACATAAAGGGCAGATTTGAGATTGGCGGTCAGTACCACTACACCATGGAGCCCCAGACGACCGTGTGCGTTCCAGCGGAAGACGGAATGGACGTTTACACGTCCACCCAGTGGATCGACTGGACACAGGTTGCAATCGCCGAAATGCTGCTGGTCAAAGAGAACAGTCTAAATATCACAGTCCGTCGTTTGGGTGGTGGATACGGTGCCAAGATTTCAAGGTCAACCCAGGTGGCATGTGCCTGTGCGCTCGCTTGTCATGTCACCCATCGACCGGTGCGCTTCGTTATGACCATCGAGTCCAATATGACCGTTATCGGTAAACGGTACGGTCTGATCAATGAGTACGATGTAGACTTTAATGCAGAGGGTAAAATCCAGCGACTCAAGAATGTGTTTGGTCAGGATTACGGATGTTCATTAAATGAGCCGGTTAATTATGGTACGACCAAACACGCTCCGAACTGCTATAGCACGGCTACGTGGGATGTGACCTCGCATGCCGTCACCACGGATGCAACGAGTCATACATTTTGCAGGGCACCCGGCTCGACGGAGGGCGTTGCAATGATTGAGAATATTATCGAGCATATTGCGCGGATCGCTGGCAAGGATCCGGTAGCTGTGCGTTTGGAGAACATTGACAATGATAGTCCGATGAGAAAGATTTTGACGGAGTTTGTAACGGAATGTGGTGCGTGCGATTGAGGTTATGGTCTTGAAGAATGGATAATCATGAAAGTTATTTTTTGTTCTGGTAGAATACGAACAACGCAAGACCGAAATTGATTCATTTAACCGAGCGAATAGATGGCGCAAGCGTGGCATTGCCGTGTGTCCGATGGGCTATCCGCAAGGATACTATGGTATTCAACCGGTGTTTGTGGCCATAATGCATACTGATGGATCGGTGATGGTGAGTCACGGTGGCATCGAATGTGGTCAGGGCATCAACACGAAGGTAGCCCAGGTGGCCGCTCACGTGCTCGGTATACCGCTAGAGCTAATTAGCATAAAGCCAACCAATAATTTGATTGGAGCAAATGCTTTTGTGACTGGTGGCAGCCGAACCAGTGAGGCTGTTTGTTATGTAAGAGTATTTTTTTAGTTAATTCCAATACCATCTAATTCTAATGAATCCTAATGCAGGCAACGAAACTGGCCTGCGAATTGCTGCTGGATCGAATGAAACCGATTCGGGAGAGTTTAAAGGAACCCAAGTGGACGGACATCACGAAGGCGTGCTACGATCAAATGGTTGACCTCAGTGCAAAGTCCGTTTCCAAGGCGACCGAATTAAAGGGTTACATGACGTGGGGCGTTAGCTGTGCCGAAGTCGAGCTAGACCTGCTGACCGGTAACGTGCTGCTGCGTCGAGTGGACATATTGGAGGACACCGGTGAGAGTATGAGTCCACACGTGGATGTGGGTCAGGTGAGCTTCTGAAAAATTATTTTAAAAATTACGGAATGTCAACAGTTTTAAACGATTGTATAGGTTGAAGGATCTTTCGTCATGGGCATCGGTTACTGGCTAAACGAGAGTCTTGTACACGACCCTAAAACTGGTGAGCTTCTAACGAACCGCACATGGACTTATAAGCCACCCGGCGCCAAAGACATACCTGTCGATTTTCGCATACGGTTCTTGCAGAAAGCCTCGAATCCATTGGGCGTGCTACGATCCAAAGGTATGTATGACCATTTTTTTATCTGATCATCAAGATAATCACTTTTTTGTCTAGCCACTGGAGAGCCAGCCGTGTGTATGGCAGTTGTGGTTATCTTTGCTCTACGCCACGCTCTGGACTCGGCTCGAAAAGATGCTGGCATCACGGAGCCTTGGTTCGAAATGGGAGCACCGTCCATGCCCGATCAGCTGTACCTGCTGGCCGGCAACAAGTTTGAACAGTATCAGCTTAATGATGATAAGTAAGCTATAGAGGGGATTGCTCTTAAAGAATAATAAAATTATATTGGGATTATATATCATTATCAGTTATTCGTGTTTTTGATTTTCTTCTAGTCGGTTTTTTGTTTATTGATAAATGGGTTTAAGAATTGGTAAGTGGAAGTCATATATATGGTCAATGGTCATGGAATTTCGATCCGGATATCCAAGTCAGATGCTATAGCTTTTTGATTTAAATGACTGTATTCGATTGGATTATGAATCTGTTATTTTAGAGATTACAAGATAAATATAGGATTTAGTTATTCTATGTCTGAAATTTGTGAAATTGTGAAAAAAATATTTGTTATATTTAATTCATTACAAATTAATTACAAAAAAGTATATAATTAAAAAAAATACATTTACCATATTTTTAAATACTGTGTTTTAGACGAAAAAGTTGTAAGATCTTTCCCAACAAATGGAAAATATTTGGACGCAAGTGAGTCTATTCAAAAGAGCTTAACTTAAAAGATGGTGAGGAGTGACCTAGGAGATGATTGCGCAAATCCGAACTAATGCTAGACCAACATATCATCATCCTAAAACTCAAAGTTTAGAAAAAAACACCAACAAAGTATGGAGAATTATAATAAAAGCTGCTATTATTTGTACATTGATAAACAATAAAAAAAATGTATTAATTTATTAACTTATAAAAAAGGAAGTTTTGTATGTTACAAATTCAACCGAATGACCGGATCGAGAAGATGGTAATAATTGGTGGGATGACATAAACCCCATGGGCCCTATTTCCAGATCAAAACGGACAACAAGACCATAAAACCCATGAAGCTTGAATGACTTTGATTTGAACTCGAGTTCTTATCGATGTAACCGATTCTAATCAGCTCGAAAACCCATATTATCGAGAATTCTATATAGTTTACTTCTAACTCGAAGAGATAATATCGAGAAATTCAAATTTAAATTTAAATTTTAAGTTTTAATGAACTAGTTTATTAAGTTCATTAAAACTTAAAATAAAAAATAAATTTCGAAAAATGTTTCTAGCCTCAAATTAATTGGTATAAATACAATAATAATAGATATTCATTTGTACTAATTATGTTTTATATGTTTAACAAATAATTTCGAGGAATATTTGGAGACTTGCATTGATAGTTAAAACCAAAACCAGCTCAAAGAATGATAATATTATTAAAATCTTGTATTTCAGATATGTCTGTTGTACGGCTAAGGTCGATTTCAGATCCAAGTTTGCTAATGACTTACAAAACAAAATCAAAAACATAATTTCGAATATGTTAGGACTTATCTTGAACGATTCTAACTACCTATTGTTTTGCGGTTGTTGTCAAATCTCTAAGCACCATATTGTGACATTTCGTCACCTAAATTTGTCTATCTCAATTTTTATAAATCTTCAGAAAACGCTACAAACCAAAACCAGATTTTATCTTTTGTACTGAAATCCGTGAAATACGTAAAGTTCTATGCAAAGCAAAGTGATACGGCTAATTTTTCACTCAGCATTTTCCTCCATAAAGTCAAATTTTATTACTTCATTCAATAGTGGACAGCTTAGGCCAACTATCTGTGTAAGGTTTTCCGCATTTCCAATCTTAATTCGTTATTCGGCCAATCGTATCCTTTTGCCAATCGTGATTCAGCTAATCGTGATTCGGCCAATCGTATCATTTGGCCAATCGAATCATTCGGCCAATGGAATCATTCGGCTAATAGTATCATTCGGCCGATCGAATCATTCGGCCAATCGCATCATTCGGCCAATCGTGATTTGGCCAATCGTGATTTTTGATCGTAATTCGGTCTATCGGGATTCTACCTATTGAGATATGGTCAATCAAGAGACACCAGTCTAAACACAAGACAGAAGAAGTCGCATTCTGTACATTGGCGATAATTAGTAATAAAAAATTATAACAACAAAAAAATAATAATTAAATTATTTTTCCTTGCCCTTTGAACTGAATCAGATAGATAGGTAATGGGTAATGGAGTATATCGTCCTGACAGGTTATGTTTGGACGATCTGCACCCAGATCTCTATTCGGACCCATTGTGCTCCTCCGATCCTATTAGGATCTTATAATGTGGTGTTCTACATACTTCTTCGTGGATGATACCACTTCTTTAGATCCGGTGCTATGCTGTTATGCTTTAGGACTTACTTATCACATCTAAAGTCCAATACAGAGTTTTGGATTGGAGTACTGGTAGCCGCTTTGTCATGATGACTTACCCTCTGTGTCCTTTATACTATGAGCCTGGTTTTTGCTGTAAAGCTACTTGAGTCCTCAGAACTACACCACATCCCAAGGGCTTACTGCGAAGCTTGAGCTTGGATTTCTCCTGGCAGCTGAGCAATGATCTATAAATATATATTATACCAATTCTGGATAAAGTACTTAGCTAGGTCCGCATCGTCGGTTGGAAGTCGGGCTTGTTTTGATTGAGGATGGCCGACACTTTTGTTGCCTGTTAGGATAGGAGATAATCTTCTTCCATCATCCTCACCAATTTTACGTGGATCCTGTCGTCTGCTACGTCCTGTTGTCGAGGAATATTTATAAAGATTGTCCTAGATAAATAGATAGATAGATACAGTATCCACTGACTCCACTCACACCATGTCCGTTTAGCCTCCACCGGTTGCCCTTCTTTGACATCGGCTCCAAACATACCCGCTTTTTGGGTTGGGCTCGCCGCACGCTATTTTACTGGTACCGGCTACTCCACCCCGACCATCACCAAATTTTGGTAACCAGTTCCAAAAAAGACCTGTTCGGTCGTCTCCTCCTTCTACCCCATGGAGCCTTTGAGGGATCACCGCGGTCCCGGTTTGCCTACTGTGTCCTTCTTCACCTCTGCTCCGACAGTGCCATCTGCACTCCTCAGTTGGGTGGGTGCAGCCTGGACACTACCCTCTTCACTACTTCCCCAGCTCGTGTCTGCAGACAAATTTGGGTCATTAGTGGCTGCCGAACTGCCCTTAGTCGCAACGTTCGTGTCCTATGTCATGCTTTGTCCGTCATTGTTTATAGTAGTCGTTTTTTGTAGTCGATTTATTTTTTTGTTATGTAAAGTTTTCATTTGAGTCCCACGAGTTACCACGGTAAGGCTAAAAACACTAAACTGGATTTGGCCAGGTGTCCAGCAGGATCTTTTGCTAGAGACTGTTGTTTAGAGATCAACAGACTGTTCAGGTTTCCTGGAAAAAAGGGAAAGAAAAGGTCTACTACGCCAGTGCCCCAAGTAAACGTAATAAGGTCAACATCATGACTAGAGTTGACCATTATCTCTAGAAGAATACTAATTTAGTTTTCCAATAATTGTCACCAAAGCGGGTTCAATCTCTCATGGGTGACCGTGATAGCTTTACATAGAAAAACCGACAGCATAGCACTATAGAATCATTCGTTAGTGTACACTGACGTCAAAGTAGAGTATTTTTGAGAAGGACACTATGCACTACAAATTCTTTAACAACGTCCACGAGCCTTTGATTGTATGTCTACTGCTTTGTGAACCCCGTTCGAGTGCAATGTGCTGTGGAATCTGGGGAAAATAGCAGAGTCAGAGTTAATAAATGCATCTATAGATTTAATCCGTAGCTTAATAATGTCCGACTGTTCATTGCTCGTTTTCTGTTTGCGATGGTAATCCTGAACTCACCAGGCACAGCTTCTGCAAAACTGCGAGAAAGGCTGGTCTTGTTAGGACGTTGTCTATTTTTCACCGGTCGTTCTTATGGACAAGAGGTGTAATCTGCGACTCTTCTTTTATTGGATCCTTTCTAGTCAGATAAAGTGTCCCAAGAGTTGGAACTTGGTACGGGCTTACCATCCTTACTCTTTTTCCGTTTTACCTCGTCTCTTTCTGTCTTTGCTTCTAACGTAGTTTTATGCTTACTGAACTGACTACTATAACCTTAGGATGAACTTTTTTACGGTACCTCTCTTTTGGCTTAATAACATCGGTTTGAATCCAATACGTTTGACATGACAACCATTTTTTCGATTACCATCTCCTGCCTGTTTTCCTCTCCTCTCGCCTTTTTTCTGTCCTGTCGTGCTGCCTTAGCACGACTGCGAACTCACCTTTATTCCACCATCTCATTCAACTTTACACGAGCCCGCTGTGCCTGTTTTCCCTGACCCTCAGCTTCTTTTCTGAGCCGTATGTAGGTCTGGGCCCGCCTATCACAGATTTCCTCACTGACTTCCCCACGCTCGATGCAATTGTGTCCTGGGAAGGGCCCAGCTGCGAATCAGGGATTTCTTCGCACTAGCTGTACAAATCTAGCTTTTCAGCGGGTGGGGCCTGAACATGAGCAACAAGAGAACAGCTGGGACCAGCTAGCTGTACAGGTTGAACTGAATTCAGACACAATGTTTTCACTTGCACAAAATGTTACCATATATCCTGAAAATGTAAACAATTTACATGTAGTTCAAATTTTGTAACATAGTGTTTATTTGGTAAACAATATTCTAAAGCCGTAACATTGTTTCATAAAATTATTGTGTTGTAACGAAACTCGAAACATTGTGTCAGCTTTGTAACAAAGTGTTAAGTACTGTCATTTTGTTGCAACACAATTTTAACACAATTTTTTGCAAAATCCTAGCTGGAAACTGCAAAATAAAAAAGTACATGCAGAGGTTGAGCTTCACCGAGAGACTGACCTCTAGCAGGTGCAGAGAAATCTGTGCAATTACCGTCGAATTTATCGCACTCAACCGTGATAAACTCCACCGCCTTCCACTTGGCTGGCCCACTTGCTGAACTAGTCTCTATCAGGAGCGTCTCATTCACCACGTCTAAACACATAATTAGATTTTTTTCGCATTCGAAATACAAGCACCCAAGATTACTGAGCTCTGGCAATTGTTCTCTATACTTATCGCTTAGCGTGCGATCGCATGAGTATGCAATTTTGTTTGTTTAGCTTGAAACGGTTTAATATACACATATAATAATATAAAACATGTTTCAGAAGAAAAGAATTTTGCACTCATGTGAATTACACTGGAGTTTTGCTATCTCAGAATTCTACCAAGTGATCAGAACAACGCGACCGACATCAGTCGTAAATTTCATTCAAGCGAAATGTGTTGTGTCTGACGGAACTGTACTTATAAATACAATATATCATAATATTATTAAATAAAATAACTGGAGTGACGGTGAGTGCAGCTTTTGGTTCATGTCGAAGTTTATGTACAGAGTACTTTCTGTTTATACTTTGTGTGTGTGCTCGATCAGTTCAGACGTGTTAGTTAGACGGTGTCATTTATAGTGTTATTAAAATTTACATATAGTTATTTGGAATATTATCAAGTGCATTTTATTACAAGTTTTGTAGTTATGCAATAAACTTGCAAATTCTAGAGATTTATTACGTTTTTGTGGCACTTGCATGTTGAGTTGTTTGCGTGATTAGGCTGAATTTAGTTTTAAGGAATTTTCGGACGATCACCGTTATTTTTCATTGATTTAATTTTGAGCCTGTTTCACTGACCTTTTTCAGGTAAGTTGATGATCAAGAAGAGTTGCAAAATTCCATGTAATTTGATAGATTTGTCTTTTCGTCTATCTTCTCAAAAATATCTATCTTTCCAAAGTACTGACTTTTCTTACAAACTTTGAACCTCCTATTATCTACCTCAGCTGTGATGTTCTTCTTTATCTATATTTATAATTTCTACTCTGAGATACACAAACCATTCAATATACATCGTTCGAGTCTAAAGTCTAAAGTCTATAAGTAGTTCTTCTCCTGAGGGGTAGTTTTTTCGATAAAAACAAGAAACTACTTTCGATTGCATTACCTTTCAGAATCCTATAACATGGCAACCATCCGAAATGTGCTAACCATCGCACTTGTGCTACTGGCCACGTCCGTGTGGACGGGCAGCACATACAAGATCCTAGGTGTGTTTCCGACTATGTCCAAGTCACACTTTATCGTGGGTAGTGCCCTGATGAAGGGTCTTGCCGAGACCGGCCACGAAGTGACCGTCATCAGTCCGTTCCCGCAAAAGAAACCAATAGCAAACTACCGGGACATTGAGGTGGAAGGTATCGATCGTGTTGTGCGCAGTGAGTATTTTTCTTTATACCTATTGATCCTAAACGAAAATACTAATCTTTATTTTTCACCGACAAATTTAGGCATGATGGGAAGCTTATACGATATGAACAGCATGGGACCCATCGAGATGTTTACGAACCTATTTAGAATGGGGCAGATCATAAGCAACTATACGATGCAGCACCCTGTGATGAAGGACTTCCTAGCCTCGAAGACTGAACGGTTTGACCTAATCGTACTGGAGGTGTTCCTGAACGAAGCAATGCTGGGACTGGGTCCACACTTCAATGCTCCCATTGTGGGTCTCGGAACGTTTGGCGGTAGCAAGTGGACCAATGACATGGTTGGCTCACCGGCGCCACTGTCCTATGTGCCACATGCTTTTCTCAGTTTTACCGATCGAATGTCATTTGTGGAACGCATCGGAAACGCACTGGCAACACTGTTTGAGAACGTCTATTTTGAGCATGTGTATCTACCGAAGCAGGTAGAGGTTTACGAGGCTGCCTTTGCTGATCCGAAGCCCACGTTGGAAGCTGTGCGCCGGAATGTTTCGTTGGTCCTGTTGAACAGTCACTTCTCGCTGAGCTATCCTCGGCCGTATGTGCCAAATATGATTGAAGTGGGTGGCATGCAGGTTAATCGAAAGCCAGCGAATGCATTACCAGCGGATATTAAAGCTTTTATGGATGGAGCTAAATATGGAGTGGTCTACTTTTCGATGGGATCGAACCTGAAGAGTTCAGAGCTTCCGATTAAGACACGCGATGCATTGCTGCGCGTACTCGGTAAACTCAAGCAGAGGGTTCTGTGGAAGTGGGAGGACACAGAGTTGCCAGGTAAACCGAATAATGTACTGATCAAGGATTGGTTCCCACAGGACGATGTTCTTGCGCATCCGAAAGTGAAGGTATTCATTACGCACGGCGGTTTGCTGGGTTCCACGGAAGCGATTTATCATGCTGTGCCGGTAATTGGAATTCCAGTGTTTGGTGATCAAAGCCTGAACATGGCCAGAGCGGTGAGCAGTGGCTACGGACTGAGTATTGCGTATCCGAACCTAACGGAAACGTCCATTTCGTGGGCACTTACCGAAATCCTAGGAAATGAAAAGTAAGTCACCAAACTCGAAATGTATTTACTATTTAACTATCAATCAATCAATTTCATAGGTACTCCATTCAGGCAAAGGCAGTGTCGGCCAGGTATCGTGATCAGCCAATGGAACCACTGCAGACCGCCATCTACTGGGTCGAGTACGTAGCGCGTCACAAGGGTGCACCGCATCTGCATTCGGCGGGACTCGA
>JAAAKO020019983.1:0-31555 GCA_010015015.2 Bolitophila cinerea | reverse complement strand
TATTTTAGGAGCACATTCATTTTATTTTAGGTGTACATTATTTTTTTTTAGGAGCACATATTTTTTTTTTGGAGAGCAATTTATTTTATGCCATAAAATACTTCTATCATTGATGATAGGCCATTTTTCGGTAATGATGCAGTTATGTTTATTCTTGTACGATGTACATTAAACTCACTCCCGATTAAAACATAAAATTCTATGGTAGGAGTATTTTATCCTTAGTGGACGATATTTCAGATTTTGTTTACGATAGGCTGATAACAGTTTATATATATATTATATATACATGTATTGGTTGTAAAAGAAATAGTAATATTTCAGTAATATGCGATACCAAACCTAACTTTCGACAATTACGCACAATAATTAATTTTGCATAAATGATCTAATTTTGTTGTAAATTAAATAAATTTCAAAATCACTTGCCCTAACGAGTTATACATAAGATCGTCGGATTTTATACTTACAAACTTTCGGCGCATAAACACTCCATAGAAAATACACAATATGTCCCATTATCATGTTAAACATGAATTTATACCAATGCCTTATCGAGCACAGTTTCTCCCTCTCGTAGATTTCGTCATTTCGTAACTTATGATTTTTCTCATGCATCTGTGAATGCATTTTAACAAATTATTTTCTTGTAAGATGCACACTAGAATATCACATAAACTTATGAATGATCCGAAAATGAGATCTCGATTCTCGAATATTTAAATCGCACAAGCACTGATATGTATGTTGCTTCTGATAACGTTGAGACTTTGCATTGACTTTGCGTTGATTATGTTTTACAAACCCACAGACAATACAAATCAATGGTAATGGGCTCTAACCTTGACGGTCTGCAAAAATGCTGCACATGCGCAACAATCAGTCAGCCAGCCCTTTTTAGTATAAATGCGTAGGAGAGATGTGTGTGATGTTGTGCGCCGACGCAGTAATGTGGATGCTCTGCGTGCTTCCGGAAGCTGATTCACGTTCAATGTGCATGCAATTACAGATGGAAGATTGTATTTGTGTGATATTATGATTACAAATAGTGCTTTGATTGCTGAAAGGGTTATAAATTCAAAGTGGAATAATATTTACCTTAAGTCATGTAAAATGTAGATATTTTTAAATAATTGTTTTCATTACGTTTAAAGTTCAAATCAGTAACAATAAAATAAATTGATTATTTATATAATGATTGACTATGATAATTATTTCGCAATTTTGAAAATCAATTAAAATAAATAGAATTAATGTAAACCAAGAAAAAAATCTTTATGTATATCCAAAGAAAAAATATAACACAAAAAATACATATGAAGAATAATTTTATAAAATAGATAAATCAAACATAATAAACTATATAAAGAAAAAAAATCTGTGGCTACAAAATTTATTGTTATTTAATTATTCTTTTCGAATTTCTGGATTAAGAAATATTAAAATTATGACAATGTATTACTTTTGTATACCTAAATTGTGTATCAGAAAAACATTTAAGACATATAGGATTATCTAATACTATGTGGAAGGTAGTGTGGGAAGTGTGACCCAGTCCACGCACACACTCGACAGATAGAGTAAATATTAAAAAAAATATTTAATTATAATTTTAAGATAAAAACTTACAGTGAACATTAAAATATGGGCTATCACGGCTACTCGATTCCGAATCTGTGGGTTGTAAATAAATTCAGAATAGGTATATTATAGTTTTATATATTATTTTTCATTAAATTGTTTATCAATATAATATTGTCGTAATAATTTTTCGGAACAAGTTTTTCATATTTTTTTATTTATATCTATTAGATTATTTTTATATGAAAGCTGCGAAATTGTAAAATATAAAAATCATTAATTGTAAATAAGTATGATTCTTTAAAAAATAAATAATAAAAGTATAGAAATTAAGGTGAAGCACTCTAAAATACATATCTTTGAGTCTTGCCCGCTTTTCTGGACATTATTCGTTTTGGGTATTATGTTGTTGTCTTAGAATTTTCATTCGGAAATAAATAAATAAATCTAAAAATAATATTAAAAACTTATTCGATTTATGATAAAAAAAATTATTCAATTTATCATACGGACGACCCGGCATTTATCTAAGGAGAGACAAAAATATCTTTCTTTCAATAAAACATCTTATGCACATTCTTGCGTTTTGAAATTCAACAATAATTTTGACCGACTTGCACCCTAATGCACACCAATAGAGTGCAAAGAACTTCCGTGGCTTCACGCAGTTTCCCCTCTGTACCGAAATAATCAATAATCACTTATCTATATACTATCTCTACTTTTCTAATCAAAATTAATAATATATTACATATAATTATAAATATTAAAGAATTATACTTACTAATTATTTCATATGTACTTTTTACGAAATAGACCAACACCAGCACCGTCAGGCACAATCCGAATTGTTCACGTTCCCAAAATGATAGCTTGGAATACCAGTCCTCGTCGATCTGCTCCTCTTGAGTGTTGTCATTCTTTGGAATTTCATAGTACGGAGACAATGCTTTTGCGTTTCCTCTACGGAAATGTCCATGATTTTTGCGATGCATTTTTATAGATAAGCACACGACAAAAAAAACTTTATTCACAATCACTTTTTTCTAATTTATGTATTTAAATATTTCCAAATTGATGTCTTTATGTTGGTACTGATTGCGTTTCCGAGTTAACTATAGCGGCATAACTAAAGTTTAGTTATTATATGATTTGATTATAATCACTGGTTCGGTTCGTGAGAGTAAATGTGTGTGCCTCTTTTTGGTATCGGACACCGAAAATCAATGAGTCCTTCTCTAACCTTGGCGTGCAAATAAATGCAACACCGGTGCGCAACAAACTGCGATATTTTGTATACTCTCTTCTCTGGGCGCTAATGCGTGAGGAGAGAGAATGCGCGCTTTTCTGCGAATGCGCGTGCGAGCTTGGGATGAGGTCGTGGGTGTTAAGGTATTGGCTGAAGAGAGCTTTTATTGCGGGATGCAACACAGTTGCATGTACAAAACATACATTCATTGGGGATGTAAATATCATTCAAAGAGCACAATGGGTACAAATTGTTTTTTTTTTTAATTGAGGATGCAACATTTCGAGAACTGTGGGTTTCGAGATTTATGGGGTTTGAAAACTTTAAAATGATGACGTGTGAGCTGCAGACTTTTCAAATGTAATATCTGAAAGTGATAAATAATATTTCCTGTTTTTTTTAGTTTTACCATCTAAGTTAAAAATCCTAGTTTAAAATCCGAAATAAAAGTTTAAAATCCAAAGTCCAATCATAAAGTCCATCATAGACCAAAGTTCAAAGTCCAAAGTCAAAATTCGAGTGTTTTTAATTACATTTTCGGTTATTAGAAATACGTAAAGGTAAGACAGAAAATTCTGTTGATATCTAGAAAATATTTATAATAAATTTCTACTTATTTTCAGGTCCATATAAATAATTAGAAATTTACCATAAATATTTTCCATATATAAACAGAATTTTCTGTGAAATTGTTTCCTGAATTTCTAGAGAATATTGTGTGCGTGATCCTGTTTAGTTTGTTGTTAGACTAATAATCGACAATAAAAAATGTATAATAGTTTTTTTTTCGAATTTTGGTGTGTTTTATTTAAGTATGTAATAAAATAACATATTTCTAAATTTCACTTTAGCATGCGAAATATTTTATTCCTGGAAAATCCTTTTTAATGTTTTAAAGTTTGAAAAGCTTCTTTTTAAGGATTTTTGTATGAGAGTGTTTTTTAAAATGAATTTCAAAAACCGAAAACTACAGAGAAATATCCTTAACTTTTTTAAGCTATCCATTCTCAAGTTTCTAATATTTTCATTATCTGGTACAAATAAAAATTAGAAATTTAATTTTATATTAAAAAAAAAATGAGCGCGCTTATGGATTTAATACATGCCGAACACATGGAGGAACCAAAACCCGAACAGTCTAAATATGTAACCACTAAGTCATTTAGACGTATCAGTATGACGTCTTTCTTTATTAAGTCTCTCGAACGCATTATTGTAGATAGATTTATTAGGGACGCGGTCTTAATTGATTATCCCTTGAACTGCAATCAACATGCCTATACCAGACTGGTAGATCATTTGAATCCGCTCTGCATAAGCTAGTGGCGAGGGCAGAAAAAGCTCTGGACGACAAAAAGAAATGGCTCTCGAAGGAGCTTTTAACAACGTTTTCTTCGGTGCTGTCCAGACGGCTTGTGCCGCACATCGCGTTAGTCACTAGATGGATTGATTCTATGATTAAACAACGAATTGTCCACTTTTATACCGGAGGTGAAACCATTAGGGTATTCGCAAAAAGAGGTACTCCTCAGGGGTAGTTCTTCCTTCCTTTGCTTTGGAGTATCGGGATCATCCTCAATGAGAGTCTTTCATACCATGTTGATGACATTACGGCTATCATATCAGGGAAATATGCGAGCGGGAAGACTCAAACTATCCTTTTCACCAAAAAAAACAAGATTGAAGGACTGCGTCCAATCTATCTGGGTAACAATCCAGTCAAGAGGGTCTCGATAGTAAAATACCTCGGTGCTATATTGGACGACAAACTTTCCTGGTACGACAACTTGGACTACAAACATATCAAAGCCAACAATGTTTTATGGCAATATTGAAATGCTATCGGTAAGTCTTGGGGACTGTCCCCAAAAGTGGTCCACTGGTTTTACCTAGCCATTATCAGACCCCTCGCATCATACGCCTACATTGTGTGGTGGCAAAGAGCGAGAAGGGAATCGGTCATAAGGCAACTAGAGAAGTTACAACTCAATACCTCCAAGAGAGAATTGGACACGCGGTACACTCCCTTCCACTAGATGGGAGGCTGTGGTACACCAAAATTTCTCTCAAAGAGGGACTTTCAGACGCTGGAATCCATAATTCTAACCTCTTCTCAACTGGGTATGCATGTTTCTGTCTTTTAAGCAGAAATATAAGGCATGCGCTTATCAAAATCAATCAGAAAAAGGGTGGATGAAAAACATGTTGAGCAGCAGTTAGCGCACGCACTGAATTTCAAAAAACGGGTGCGAGACATCGAAGATGGTTCGAGAGTAACAAAATCAACGCCATTAAGCGCCATGAGCTCACGGGTCACTGCAGACTTAACAAACACCAGCATCGGTTGCAATCGGTTGCCTACGTTCTGGATTTGTAACTCCCATCATCATCATCACTTTTGTCAAGTAAACTTTTCTATGATCCAGTCTTTGTCATGGTAACAATCCATGAAGATATGATAAAATATGAATGAATGCATTTTCGCTATTCCATTGTATTATCTATCGATAATTCTCTTCAAATTTCTATATAAACTTCACTTAATAAATAAATTAGTCAAAATATTACTATATACATGATCAAATGGTTTTCATTCATAAAGTACTGCAAATAGAAACATATATATTTATATAATTTAATATATTATGCAATTTTACATAATGAGTTACAACGAACCAATTATATATTAAGTCGGTCGCATCTGATGTAAACTTATATAGAAAATTATTTCAATTTTAATATTTCCAAGTTTATGAAGTTTATACAATAAGCACAATATACTCTGCCATTTATAGTTAAACAATAAAGAAAAACTTTGTAATTTACCCTTTGTGAAAATGTAATAAACGTAATTGTCCCTTAACTATGTATATATAGATATAGACAATATGCTCCTAATATATAAATGTATTGAACATTTATGTATATTACCTCGTATTGTCATATATACGACTAATGGCTCGGGTCAATGTCTGTACTATATGTATATATCGACAATGAATGTATATATATGTATATAAACACATAATTTATCTACCCTTAAACACTCGTGTCGTTTCAAGTTTTCACCCTGGGCGAAAACCATCCGGTAATGCATATTTATTAGTTGTATTTAAACCCACAATAACATCAGTTTGTTGCAATAATGATTTATACTATTCTGTTTAAAAAAAAAAACAAGAATAAGTAAGTTTTCGTAATTTTAAATATTTTACACTATAAATGTTATTATATCCAAAAGTTCACAATTGGGCGCAAATAACCTAAGAATTCTCTAAAAGTTTTAAAATAAATTTAATCTCGACCGGGGAAAATGAATTTATCAACTAAAACCATATATAGATTCCAGTCACTTTCTAAAAAGGTGTTTTGGTTTATTTTTTTGAGTAGAAAGGTTTGTAGAAGAGATACCAATCCCAAATTTCACTGTTGTGTGCACCAAGGTTTTACCGTTACTTTTTCAAATATTTAAAAAAAACTTGCAAAGATAAACTGAGTTTTCTTAGGGCCATTTTCTTCACTATTACAAGTTGAAGCTAACCGGCAGGTTGAAACTAACCGCCGGTTGAGGGAAACTTGCCAAGTTGAACAGCAAGTTCAAAATCGTTTTTCTTCACTAGAAGTTGAGAAATATAAAGATGAGAAATTTAACCCAATTTATTTTGGTTTAAATTTTTTGCTTGGTTTATGCTTGTTTTTGATTTTAAAAACAAATATAAAGCTAACGCAAAAAAGATTGGATGAAAGTCCGACATATAAACAAAACCTTGTATAAAGTTCCATTTGCGTCAAATGTAAACTATTGTATGAATTAAGTTTGGGTATACGCACTTTGGGTGTAATTCCGATGTTTATATTTCTCATGTATCAAATTCTAAATTATTAAAATCATTGAGATAAGAATAAGTTGTAGTTATTGCACGCCGCCTAAACTGAAATATGAATTATCCAATAATGCATTATTTTATTTGAAACGAATTATCCCATAAAAATGATTTTTCGCTTTTTTTGCAGTAATTCGATTGAAAACGAAATAGTCCATTAATTTATATTTTAATATGTGTGTAAAGTGAAAATATTTTATTTCTTTACTTTTCATGAAGAAACATAAACATTTTTATAATTCATTTTGTTCAAATTCATTTATTTTCTATATTTTATTAGAAGGAGTATAAATAATACATTTATAGCTTTCAATTCAATTATAAATTTTAGGGACGGTCATAATGCAAAACCCATCTATATATTCATATAAAAATAAACCACTATTAAATGTTATCTAAACATATCTATTATTATTATTGCGTCTTTGCGAAATGCGTGTGAAGGGGTGTGGCGTCCAACTATTATGATTTTGGGAGAGTGTATATAGATACCCAAACATTGTACAAGCATATTGAATATCAGGGATATCGATTTTTCCTTTGCGCCGCATCTAAATAGTCTACAACTTGTTTTGGTTTTCCCAGCACATTTTCATTGTAGCGTAGCCGTGCGTCGTGTATGTACACAATTCAGTGCAGGACAAAACAACCTTTCAACACATAAATTTTATATTGAGAGTTCAAATTCTTGATAATAAACTTTAATTAAAATCGGTGTCAGTGGTAGTGAAATTTTAGTAATTCTATAGGAAACGGGGACCAGTTTCATTAACGTGTTTTTTTTAATTATATCTATTAAAATATTAAAGTTATTTTGATAACTTTTGAAAATGTACGGCCAAAAGCAGATCATACAATGTCTGGTAGTTATAGTACTTTTGGCTTTGTTGAATTTCTACAAATCAGTGTTTAAGCGTGACAAAGAAGTGAAGCTGTACAAGCAACAGCGATCCATTAACGAAGTGGCAATGCAGCTAGAGAACAAGCGTTACGCGATGAAACAACGTACACTCTACATTCATGACATCGTTTTGGCCAAGATGCTCGAGTACGATGACCGATGCAATGATTTACATGCCTTGGTCTTTAAACCCGATAAGATTATCTCCACCAATGCAAGTGTTCAAACCAGTATCAGGCAAAATAGCGTTAAAATTGAAGGACAAAAGCATTGCAATCAAAAGATTATAGAATCAACATCAGAAATACAATCATCTGCGGAATGCTTGATTAGGACATGCCCGACAGGTGCATCAATGGTAGCGGATGGAATACGAACAAACGCACCAAAGACCATTGATAACAAAATCTTGCACAGTGGCGCAGGCATCGATTCGTCAGGATTGGTGTACGTGTTTGTGCTTGTTTTGCTGGGCTCATTGATTAAGGCTGCCTTTGACCTTTCGAAGCAATTCAAAGAGGTGGGGCTCAATTTCTGTGTGCTGTATATATAGTTTATAATTGAATTGCATTAAGTTAAGTGACATACTGACATACTGCATTTGTAGAAGTCTAAGGCTGACTCTGAATCGGAGATGATACGTAGATGTTCACTGCAAGAGTACTCAGCTATGAAACAGAAACAAAAGAAATCCAGAGGTAGGTTTTCAATTTAGGTATAACATAAATACAAAAACAAATTAACATCGGCATGGCAAAGCTTTTAGTGTATACCAAAACACATTTCTTTAAACTTAACCCATTTGTTTTTAACGTATATTAAATTTGAATGGATAACATCAGATTTGAAGGTAATCCCCAAATATATAGTATAGGTTTTTCTAGTTGTCCTTTGATTTAGTATTATTTAGTATAACTACGACTATTCGAAATGAATGTGTGTCTTTATAAGGTTTCAACCTTTCAACGCAACGAAGATTATAAATATATATTATAAATATACTTTCATATTTCCTCAAATAGTAGTTATATAGCTAGCTTGTGTTATCATCTTTATCGATTATTTGCTCAATTTGAAATATTTTATTATTTAGAACAGAATTTATGATGAATACCAACGAGGGCTGGCTGTCGCATGTTCGGAATACAGCGTTTATTACAGCCCTAACCGCAATTTTTATTAGGCGCTTCGTTTCAGTGTTTTATTATTTATAATTCACATAATTCACATTAAAAAAGCTGGTTCCACCTCAAAAAACTATATCAAAAGAAATATATATATAATTTATATTTTAGTGATCGGTTTGGGCTCTCCATCCAGGGTAAAAAAATAATTTGAAAAATACAATACAAAATACAGTAATACAATAATAATCCCGGAATCCATTTTGCCGGTTCCGGGATATGTACATAATATTAATACCGATGATGTAGATCCGAGACAACATTATTTTGTCCTAGGAAATCCCAGAAATTTTAAATATCTAATACAAAAAATGTTGATTAAAGATGATGCTTGAAAGTTCAGAGAACCAGCCTGATTTTTCAAAAAAATATTTAGTTGGTCTTCTAATGGTATTATTATTAAAAACATCATGAAGGGATTATATTCCAAGTTTCAGGAGTGTAAAAACTTGATCAGAGAACAAAACTTCAAAGATCAAGTCGAGCACATAATTGTGAACACAAATGTAAACCATATAAAATGTTCCCCCCATTTGAAATATAGTAGTCCACCTTGTCATGTCAAGTACAAGTTTCCATTTCTCAATTAAAATACATTTATTACACCACTGTACCAAAGCAAAAAATATTATAATACTGGTTTAATCTGTACTTAATGAGTCTCAACATTTAATTTTACACCGTCATCATTTTTTACCCCTCTTCCTTCTCCATTAATTATAAATGACTATAAAAAGCCTTGAGGAATAATAAAAATAACAATTTTTCAAAGAAAAACTCCAACGCATTTTATTTATTTACAAACATTTGGTGTTTAAATTTTACAAACTATGAACTTTTACGTTTTTTGATTTGAAAGGAGTCAAGGGAAAGTGTAAGGGGTGAAGAATGTATATGGCTGATTAAGGAAAAATAGCCAAATAATACAAAAATCTGTACAAAATATATATATAATATGCTTGATTTGATGGAACGGTATGTATAGGCTTCATTTTTGAGATTCACGCTCTATGTATAAGTTTGATGAAGGGGTTTTTGTCGTAAATTATATAAACGCGTACATTCTCTAAGAAATTCTTCGAGAGAGAGGAGAAGCTGCTGTTGTCATCAGCTTTTGTGGGCGGTCCAAATCATCAACTGAACTGAAAATAGTATTTTTCAATAAATTTGAGACTTTTTGGACACAGTTAAAAAAATATCTCTTAAAAACTCGAAAAAGGGGAAGATAAAAAAATAAGTCATTGATGCCTTAGCTTTTATTTAGTTTTCATTCATTTAATATTATATTCTCCCACCCTAAGAGGAATTTTCAGAAACATTTGATCTATTTGATATAATAATATATACACCCACCCCCACCTGCATATTAAACTTTGTATTTAAATATATATCTTGAAAATCCATATATAAACTCGTATTTATTGAATATATATAGATACTAGATAGCATATCCCGCATTAGAAATACATTTGTATAGAAGCACAAAAATACACAGCGAATCTCACCCAGAGAAAGCACCTGAATCACAAAAACCCTGAATAACTAAAATAACTATCTAATTACCATTTCACATATCGACGCACCACTCCCTACAAACGTACTCGCACCGACCACACACGCACAATCTTCACTACTCTACTGTGTCTCCTCTCTATGTGTTCTGTGTGTTGCGTAGATCACGATGTGTTGCGAAATAAAATCACCAGGACCGTTAAGCAGGGTATGCTCCTGAACCCCCTACTTAAGCCAACCGTTTGAAATGATTCGTTTTGCGGCAGCCGCGCTCAGCTCCCTAAACCGCAAATAACTGTTTATTTTTTCATACTAATTGTGGCGGTCGCACGATTAGCGCTAGACCCGTTCCTCAAGAAGGCCACCATTGTAAGTCAACTGAGCCTGGACAGTGGCGTCAAGATGGCACAGGACTGCGAGAACATTTTGGGCCGTCGCATGAGCACCAATCTTCAGGACTACATCAATGGCTCCGGTGTGTTGACCGAGCCCGGCACACCAACGAAACCAGGAAAATTATTATTGGGTGGGTTTTTTTGGTTTTAAATAAACATTATTTAAAGTCATGTACAAAAAAAATATTTTTATTTTTATTGAAGCTGGTCGTCCAATTCCATTGTTGCGCCGATGTTCAGTACCAGCTTTTGCTCAACATATCGGTAAGACATAATTTTATTCTCCTAAAAAGCTACTTATGTATTATATTCCATTCGTTTAGGTGGTATTGGAAAATCTCGTCGTCCATCGATGGACTCGGTAAGCGAAGATGAGGTTGGACAATCAGATATAAAGCGCCGTGTTCGCATGATCCAGCGACATTAAAATGACCAATGCTCTGTGTGTTAAACACATTTTAATCGTATGTTCTCTATAGAATAATAAGTAGTTGAAACAAAAATAGATAAATGTGATATTTTCGAAAGTCTTTTAAACACACACACACACGCGCCTAATTAATGGCCATTCGTATTTTAAAGATGTTGTAATTGTACCTGTAATTTTAAAAATTGTTTCTTTTTTAATTATTATTATAACTACCTACTAGCCAAAGACAATGAAGCACCACTTTTTTGAATAAATCTACCATATTGTAATACATTTTAAAATAATCGATTTGATATATCTATAAACATAAACATATTCTTCTATCTGTCGTCTTGTAAACAAACCAAAAAAAAAACAATCTTTACTAATAAATGTCCACACAATAAAACACTATATAGATATTTTTTTGAATTTTCAGATTTCTTAAATGTTTTGGCTTAAATACAAAATTTCTGTTTACAAAAATAATATTTGTACTTGATATTTATAATGATATTTTAAATACAAATCGTTAAAAACTTTATTAAACTACAATTTAGTGTGTGTGTGTGTGCACCAGAGACAGAGGACGACAGAAAGACGCGAGCACACACTCACACACACACGATGCGGTTAATGTTGAGGCACCTGCCAGCCAAGCAATTTACCCTTCTCGTACACACCGGCAATCTCCGTGGACAGTTTGTCGGACTTCACAATGTCAAGATAATGCTTGTACAATTGCAACGCTGTGCGAGCGTCTTCAACCGAATCGTGCGTTTCCGACTGAATTTTGATGCCTAGGAAGTGCCAGGCCAGGAAACGCAATGAAATCATGCGCTGGTGCGGCAAATGAAACAGATGCACAGTGTCGACGACCTGCTCGGACGGTACAATCATATTGATCACACTAGAAACAAAGAGTTTTTATTTGTTCAGTTTATGAAAAAAACGAAATGCCTACCGGAAGTCGTTCTTCAATCCATGTCCCACAAATATAACACCAACGTCGGCCAGATACCGGAGCTTCTGATAGGAATTCTTTAGTGTCGTTAGGTGTTTGTTACTGAAATTTGCGTCAAGATCACCAGGCTTAATGCCCGAGAATTTCGTTAGGTAGTCGACGACTTGTTCTTGTGTGGAAATGTAATCATCGATGAACGGTACTCCTTCGTCGATTCCCTGACTGCATAAGATAATATGAATATCACCGTAAAAGGTAAAATAATAGAAATCAAACAATTCTCACCCTCGAATGCATGTAATCCGAGCGACACTCATGTGGCACGGTTTAATTGTAGCCGTTTTTCCGTCAGGTCGTAATTCGTTTTCTTCAGGATTCAGCGTTACAAACTCGGCGTCCATTGCCACGAAATCACCACGCACAGGCATTTCAGACGTTGCCAGTGGCTTAAACGTTAAATCGTAACGTTTGTTTTTGCATATCTGCTGCCCAAAGATGTCCTGCCAAAAAACACACGATAAGAAAAAAAAAAACAAATTAAAATATAATTATTGAGAAAACTTACGTGTACGAAGGGGTTCATGTACTGATCCAATGCGACGTCATTGTCGTCCTCGCAAAACTCGGTGCTGCTATAGAAGAGTACACATGGGACCTTCCAGTCCAGTGTGAACCACACTGCCTCTTGTAGGTACACCGGAGCAATGCTAAAGTCATTAAAAATGTACCATTGACCAGATCGACCTTCGTGTGTGTCACCCAGCCTCAATTGATGATAGCTATACGGCACATACACCAGAGACACAAGATTCTTTTGAGTGCCATCGTTGATTTGGCAAACGACTGCCGTTAACTTGTAGTCCTTTTGCTTGGTAGTTATTTCACTCTGAGGCAATGGTCTTTTGTGACTGAACTCATTTGTGCTAGCTGTTTCGTCTGGCGTAGGAGTAACAGAGGGCGTATTATCAGAAAGTTCGGCCGCAGATTCTGTGGCTTTCTTTGCAGTACTTGGTGATTTTGGTTCTTCGGTGTACGGTTCGATCTTCAGCTCGTCTGTGGTCTCATTTACTTCCATGGAAAAGTTAAGCGGGAACCAAGTATTCGAGCGTGTATGCGATGGTGGAGTTATCGGTATAGCATTGCTGTATGTAGGAGACTTTCGGTCAGGATGCGTAAAGTGGCAGTCGAGACGAGAGCAGTTCAAAGCGTAACGACATGCCTTCATCGGAGCAGCGGTGGTGGAGGGGGTGTTTGATGCTGCAGGCTCAGCCGTTGGTACAAAAGTGCGGTTCATTTGTCGCTTGAGAAATGCAAGATCTTTCTCGTTTGTAAGGCCACAGTTGATGGACAGTATCTGTGGCAAATCGGTGACCTTCATCGAGAATTATAACAATTTTTTATAACGTCAATAACGAAGTAAGTGGAATACGTACCCTTGAGTACTGATTGGTTGGCGTGAACTTTTTGCAGAGCTCACAAAAAGCTGGAATTGTTTTCTCTACGCTGAGAGAGTTTTTCAGGATTTGACAAAATGAAACTGGGTCAGTGGCTTGTTCACGGTTCGGCTGGGACATAAGCAAATTGCAGACCAGCAAAATGTTGTTTTTCACTTTCTATGAAAAAAAAAACAAAAATAGCTTATTGCCTAAAAGAGAGAATATTTACATTATTCTCTTACCTGTTCGTTACATTTAAGGCACTGGTGGATGCTCTTTTGCTTAGTGCCAAACAGTTGACTAACCTCGGTCTCTTCGTCCTTTGACTCTTCAACTCCGTTTGGCTTTCCTTGAGAATCTTTAAACACTCAAAATTAGGATCAAACAAAAAAACATTGCAAAAATATACATATTATTCAACAAATAAAATTAGTTTATGATCATGCTTACAAATTAAAACATAATAAAAAACAACCAATCCGAAATACAATGTTAAACAACTCAAAATCCCACTACACAAAAATTTAAACAAAAATCATAATAATAATACAATCTGAGAAAATACCCACCACCACTGTCGTTTACGTCGATTAGCTGAAACATTTCCTCGCTCTTATTCTTTCGCAAGACTTCACCCAAATTACCAGCCGGAAAATCAGACTCAACATAACAGAATGCCGGAACCGGATCAACTACATCTCTCACACGAACATAAACAGAAATACAGAGAGATAGAGAGAGAGTGAGTGTGATAGAGGGGGAGCACCACAAGGAAAAAGGTAATTTTTGAGATAAATGGGATTAGTGTGTATATAATATGGTATTATTATACTGCTTACCTGTGCTGCTAGCGATGAGATTAAGAACGGGCTGATTGTGCTTTCGGGACTCTAAAATCTCATAGTGCATTTGATGCAGAATGAAGCGATTCCAATTCTACAAATAGAGGCTTATTTGAACTAGCAACTTGTGCCATGCTGTAAAATATAATTTTGTAAACTAACCTGAATCAACGAAATGAAATTAACGTTATGATTTGCATTTCGATCGGATAAAATAAGACCTAGCGCTGATGCCTCGGGAACTGTTCGAAACGAGCGCAAAAAATTGCTGGCCTGGCAAGGGATATCGACTGACAAAAAACATAGAATCATTTTATTGAATATGTACAACAACACAAACAAATCGTGAACAAACCCGTTGATGTATCCAACATATGGAATAAGAATCCGAGCTCACAAGATAGACAGAATTCTTTAGAGCACGAGTGTGCCAGAAGCGTCTTTCGCAGTGGACTGAAGAAGTAAAGAACCTACAAAAAAATCATTATAACAAGAAAAAACTAAAGTTAGACAAAAACCTGAAGCATTGCATTGCAATATGCATTTGGAAGTGTTGCCTCTAATCCAGCGAAACCCGTTTGATTGTGGGTTTCAAAGTCAAAATCTTGTGCACCCAATTTTGTGTACTTCACCTCGACCTTTCGATATCGTTTCGGAATCATCTTGACGCCACTCTCGGCACCTTTTAAATTGTTAGCAGGCGTTGTGCTTTGACTATTTGAGAAGGTGTTCTCCAGAATGTACGGAACCTGATTGCGACGGGTCAACTTTGGATTTGGTGCATAACCGATTGGACCTTGCATCTTCATTGTGGCCAGAATCTCGGAGTCAATTGGTTTCGGGCGTCGATACCTAAATAGATTATTTGGTAAAGATATACTGAAATGCTCGACGTTTTACTTACCTATATTCCAATAATTCGGGCGGGAAATCGCTAAGCCATCTCTCCCCGGTGGTCAAATTAGGCAAGTGTATCATAGACAGTGGAAAATCCATATCGGTAATAGACACGAACGGCAATGGTGTAATTAGATCCGGGAACTCAGTATCGCTTGAGAAAGCATTAAAATGTGGTTCGGGCATATTAGCGGCACATATCATATTAATGTGTCCAGATTGATCCCCAAAAGCGATAGCCTGACTGGTAGTGCTAACATCAAAAGTTAGACAGCTGCTATTGCTGATGTCCACTTGATACATGCATACCTTTGGCTCGGTCAACTCAACGGTATCAACTAATTGCACCTGCCCAATGGCAGAGACAACAGCCAGACGAGAAAATTGTCCTGGCAAGAAACGTAATAGTTGTGGTTCGATCATAACCTGAATTGGCGACACTAACCGCAGCATGCGTAGGTCGTGCACCATCAGAAAACGATCGGCTGACAAAGTTCCTTGGCACTCACTGAATCCACACGATATCAGGTAATTGCCCTCAACGTCAAAATCAGATAGTCCACTCGAATGTGTGTTGAACGTGTGTTCGATGTTCAAAGAATTTGGATCTCGCAATGTGATCTTTCCAAAGGCATCGCCTGCACATAAATACCGAGAATGTTGTCGAAGTATAGCACAACCAGCATTTCCAGTATATGACTAAAAGTGAGAAAGATTTATTAATCTTGAGAATGTACTCGTAGAATGAGAATTTGCTAACGTACAAGCCTTGTCTCCGATACAGTGTCCAAATCAAAGTCTACGATATCTTGCTGATGTCCACCCATCAAGATGCGGTTGGGTGCCACTTGAAGCATACACAGCATATTGTTTAGATTTGAGGATGTATGTGTGAACTTTGGAATACCACGGCGGATCTGGTGACGCAATGAGGTCGGCGTAAGCGCAAGAATTCCCGCGTCAAAGGTAAGTATTTGTCGTACTATTTCGGATGCGTGAATCTGAAATGACGTGTATTTCTGCATTCCGGGTCCAAAATATGACGTTACATGACCCTAAAAGCATTGCAACCATTTGGTTTTTGTTATTATTATGAACTTTATAGTCTTTTACTTTGTATTTACTTACACCCTCATTTCCCATCCAGAGTAATTCCTCCTGATTGTCAAAAGCAACGGTGGAAACTGCGAAACGATCGCCCCCATCTGCTAGTACGGCTGCGAATTCCACGTACTCGGGACTCGTCTGACCCATGTTAAAGCTACTGAAACTGGGGGAATAGTGGTCGTTTTGCGCTTGCTCATCATACACTATAGGTTTTGCGAGGAGACGGTTAAAAGATAAGTTAGTATATTTCAATTTTTTGTATGTATACAAACAACAGTTATTTATAGATATATTTATGCCGTGCTGTCTACCACGTACAAAAGAACACACGCACACAAACACATACGCAAAAAATTGCTTAAAGCATTCTGTAATCTTACTTGTCAGGGTGATCATGTCCTCGGCATGCCCTGCAGAATCCCCTGTCACGTAGGTGTAATCCATGTTGAATATAATACTAAAATTTAGACCTATATGTTGGTAAACATAAACATTTCAGCAGCTCACTGAAGAAGAGTTTAAAGTTGAATTGCAGACTCAAGACGACTCGAAGTGTCAAAGTTGAAAGCTCAATTTTGTAAAATGCGTAAATGCAATATATATATATATATAAAAATATTCGTTGCGTCAAGAGAAAGCGCACAGACGCGGACTGTACGCGTTGATGATTATTTATGAGTAGTCGGAAGAAACGTCATTTAAGGTGAGTGCGTTTAATGCACAGACTGCTGAGTAAATTTTTAAATTTAGGTAAAAGAGGTACAAACATATTTCTATTTTGTTTTACTTGAGTTTTACGTCTAAATGCAAAAAAAAACTAAATAAATAAATTTTGAAAAAAAATAACTGCATTATTACATTTAAGATTTAATCCCTTCCTCACAAATTTTATGGGTAAACCCTAATAATAATTTTAAGATACAAATATTATTATTAAATTCGTTTATTAAGGTATCAAAAGACTATAGTCTTATATATAGTGATACATATAGATATGAGAAGTTACAATAAGGTTACTTAAATTTAACTTATAGCTAGTGAGAAGTGGAAAGTGAGGTGGAAAGGATTAGGATAAATATGTTCTTTTTTCTTTTTTCTTAAAGAGGACAGGTACAATTTAATAAAAAAATAGGTAGATCGTCCTCTGATTCCCTAATTGATTCCCTATTTGTTTGTCCCTAACTCAAAATAATGTCGGATATTTTGGGATATTTTGTTGAAGAAAATATTTGAAAAAAAAACCTACTGCCCTCATTGCCCTTAACTAAAACTACAAATTTTAGAATCGTGGCCCGTGTGTCGATCCTCTAAAAGAGATTGTTTTTAAAATACTGTACAAAATACAATGACAATTTGTCGGTTAAATAACGTTTATATGTTATATTTAAATTTCCATACAAAAATCTAGTACTTTATTTCGTTTTTGTTTGTACATATTTTTTGAATTTGTATTTTTATATTTGTATTTAATTCATATATTTATTATACTAAATCAAATTGATCTTCTTTTAAAAAAATTGTTGTATCAAATAATTTAAATTAGAATAAAACAATAATACTCTCACAATTAAAAATAATTCTCTCGTAATAAATAATAAACAAATTGTGTCTTTTGTTATCTTTCTTTTGTTTTTGCTTGTGTTCGCTATTTTCGTTTCGTGGTTTTTTGGCATTTCCCTTCATTTGTGGTTTGGATCTTGATTAACCAAGTTGAGATTTTTTTGAATTCTGAGCGAACAGCGAAAATAATATACGTATATAATTAATTGGATTCTTATTTTTACCATAGTTAAAAAAATTGCGAATTGGTTATTTATTTTAAATAGCAAGCAAAATGACAACGAAACTAGTATTTAAAATTTTAAATATTTATGATCGTATTGATTCTTTGGCCATTTCGGTAAGTATTTTTTTTTTCTATGTGTGCGCATTGAGTTTTATATTATTTGTAACTGTCCTGTGTGTAATCAGGATCCGGACTCTGTGAAATGGATTTTTCAGGAAGCGTTTCTAAAGATTTACAAGAAAAAAGCCTTTTTTCTATCGAACCATTTAGAAATTCTGCAAAAATGGCTAATGCTGGGCAAAGTATGTATAAACAAATTTGTATTTATTGAGCAGCCATTTTGATATATTCAAACAAGATATTTAGATACAGTTATTTATTGTTATAATAATTGCAGAAACTTATTTTAAATGCCGCAAAGAAAAATGTTTTGAATGATTCTTGGTTTTCAAACATTTCGGCGTACATGGCTGCGTTCTTTCTATGCTCGGAAGCAAATAATGCGGTCAAGAACGAAATTTTACACATTTGGATTTCGATTATTAGTGAGCTTCCACCGATATTGCTTTTAGATGCACTCAAACAAAACGTTCCTCTTTTGTAAGGATTATATTTTTAAAAAATGTATCAATCGATGCCATAATCATAATGTATCAATTTGATATTTTTTTAGCCTAAAAATGGCAGATTTTCTAAAAAACGCAGAAAACTTGGCATCGCAACAGAAACTACTGGAAGTCATTGTGCGCCACAATGCTTTGGGACGATTTAACTTGCAGGAGCTTTTCATAGACTTTATATTAGATGAATACGTGTCAATTTTGCAGAATATTAATTTGGATAACTTTGATGTGGTAATGTTAATTAAAACAAATATAATGTCAAATCTTTATACAATTTCTTTTATGATTTACAGGAAAGTCTAAGATTGCTGGTGGCTATAAACGAATTCAATTTAAGCAGAATTGTTTCGGTTCCAGTGTTTTCCATATATCTAGATCTTGTAGAGATCGATCAAAACCCAAATATTGGACATTACGTTCATTTTAATATCGCCATTAAAAGTATTTCTTTTATAATCTTCTTTGATAATAACTCAACAAATCCATGTGAAATTGAATTTGATATAATTGAACGAATTTCTTTGGAAGAGTAAGTTAAATATGAACATTATATTTTATATTCTGTAATAATATACTTTTTTAATAAAGGTTTGAGGACAGATTTCACATGCTGGTAAAGATAAACCAAGACATCGAGCTCTCAACGTTGAGTCATAATTCATCGTTAAAAGATGCTCAAGAATTTTTATTCATTGTATCCCGGTCTAGCATTCAAAAGCTAGACACGAAAGATATATTAACCATGTTTAAAATGGAGTTAATCGGTATAGTTTATATAATATAAATAATTATTAAATTCTTCAAACATATATTTATTTGCTTTTTTCAGAAAACAGTGATTGTATGTCATCACTATCGTCAATGAAGAACAGTCGTCTAACAAACGAGCAGTCAATGTACTCGAAAACTACACAGCAACTAAATCAAACTAATCAAACTTTAATTTACACTAATTCCGTAAATACGAGCGAAGCGATGGCAACTGAATCGGTAAAAACGGAAGAGCTAACATTCAATAGGAAATTTAATTGTGGTCCAATAAATACTGAATACTCAAACATTACAAATACATCAATACTAGCTCCCGCTAGCATCTGCAATGACACAAACAGGCATTCAACAGATTTAAATATAACGCTAGAAGAAACGGATGAATTGTGCAATGATAACCCACAATCACCAGCCGCCGCACGATCATCAAATGCTGGTGATTTAAAGCTAAAGAAAAATGTTAAAAATACAAAACTACGGACCGTCATTGCGGAACCATCAAAATGTGGAGATATTTTGCAAGACAGTCTGGTTTCTGAAGAAAACTTGGAAGATTTACATGTTGTACAGAGTAATGCTCAAAAGGTTTGTAGCGCATATGAAGCCAACAGAATTATTTCGAAGCCTTCGAATGTGGTGGCAGAATTGGAAAAGAAATCATTGAAAAGTATTAGTATTAAATCGCGTCCACAAAAATCTTTAACTAATGAAGTTAAATCCAAGAATTTACGCAAACCTGTCTGTGCAATTGATAAAGATTTAAATACCAAGAAAAATATTTCAAATGTATCACTTGAAAAGTCCTTTATGTTTAATCCACAAGACTTTCTTCCAAAACCAAAAGTTGTTACAAGTGTTTTAGAAGCTAACATAGAAAATGAAATGTCACTGGTGCCAGCGTATAACAACGTAAGTTTTGAAGATTTGAATTCTCTAAAGGACTGTAGCGAGGCATACACAGTTAATACGAAACCTGAATCTAGTAAAGTTACTTTGGTTGGTTTTGGTGTTTCAAGTACCGTTCCAACTCGTAATGATTCAGCTAATATTGGTAACTCAAAGAAAATTTGTAAACGAGATCGTGTGATTGCCAAAACTTTAAAAGTCAAGAAAGACGTACAATTAAAAAAGTTGTTTGTATTAAATCAGAAAGACAATACGGCAAAACCAAATACTACATCCGTCATTTTAAAAGAAAAGTTCTGTGCTAACATAGAAAAGCCTATTTCTCTAGACAATATAGATTCTTCAAAGAATTTGCAAGTCAAATTAAATTCAACGTCAGCACTGCTGGTGAAATCTACGGAAAAAAATGTTCAAGCTAAACAGAAATCTCATGAATCCTATCCAAAACCATTAAACACAGGAACGTTAAAAGACTCGAATGGTGTGGATAAAGAATTACTTTTAACTAAAAATAACAATCAGATCAAATCAAGGAGGCTATCTAAAATGGACAGTGCACCAAAAACACAGTTAGAAAAAAAACAAGGAAGCAAGAAACTTATATCAGACTCTCAAAACATAAATACTCAAATAGAGATCATTAATAGTATGAAAGATAAGGGATCACCTTCATTACTACAAAAACCTGTAAGAAAAATGCCGGCGTGTAGCAATACGAATTCAAGAGAAAAAGACGTTTCAAAAAAGGGATCTATAATTAAAACCAATCAGACAAAAGCAGTTTCCGTTATTCATCATGCCGAAAAAAGCAACACACTGAATCAATCACATCATTTTGAAGAATCTAAAAATACTAGTTTAGGAGGCATTAACAAAACGAAATTGACCGCAGATGATTCAATTACAGTACTAGAAAAGAATAACAATGATAACAGCGAACTGCCGCCTTATAACATTGATACTTTTGATGAAGAGGAGGAAACAGGAGCTAATTCAAAGATATCATCTGAACTCGTCCCTCAATGTAAGAACATTGCTGCTACTGAATCAAAAAAAGTCTTTAAATCAAAACCTGCGATCTGTGCCGTTAAACCAAGCCCGGCTTTTGCAAAACCTGCCGCAGATGTTAATAAAATGTCTGTATCTAACAGATTTATGCCAAATAGACATCAAAATAGGCATGACATTCAAAATACTGTCAATGAAACTCCACGCAGGCCATTGTCAACAGCAACGGCTTCAGATGTATATAATGTGGTTGATGAGCCAAAATTAACACCATCAAATGAGCCGAACCAAAAGAACATTGTAAGTTTCTCGTACAAGAAAAGTGCGACCACAGCAACGGGAGTCACCACCAAGGAGGTAACGGTTAAATTCAATGAGGATTCTGGAGAAATGTGCAATGTGAGTACGGTAAACTCGACAACTGAGACAGATACTCCACGGGAAATACCGAACAAAGATGTCAAAGTGTCCGCTGGTCGTCCAGCCCGAAAGTGTGCACGGAATGTAGACTACAATGTGGATAATGAAAATAGCATAGAAATTGTGGATTTGCCTCGACACGAAAGGTCACATAATATGTCCGTGCCATCCATAAGGAGTCTTACATTAGAGGAGTCGCACCATTCGCTAATGCCTGTTGTTCCACCTTCTGGTACGTCAAAGAAGAATACTAAAAGCAGGAATTCATCGAAAAAGAAGAAGCCAAAGGTTTACTCTTTATTTAAAGAAAAAAAGGCAAATACACCAAAGCGCAAAATTACCACTCGAAAGCCAAAAAACACATTCAAATCTACACTGACCACACCGTCAGTGGTGGTTCCACCCCCTGTTCCCGGAAACTTAAAACCGGCGTCTAGTGTACCAACAAACACAGTCAAATCCACAATGATGCCATTACGGGTAGTTCCATCGCCATCTGCAATGTCCGTATTGCTACCTGTTCCGGATAACTTAACACCTACCTCTCCTGTACCACAACATACATCAAAATCCGTAGGAACTCCCGTAATAGCGTCTGTAGCGCAACTTGTTCCAGATAAATCAACTCCTATGCCAACACTTGATCATTTACCAGCAAAACGAAATATCAAACGGGTATCATACGCAGATGATTATGAAGACCCAGTCAAAAAACTTAAAGACAACGAACCTGTAGCTAATTTGAGTTTCTACTCTCGTAACCTAACGATGCAGTCTTTCCTAGCTAACCTTAACGATACTCCCCCCTCAGACGCCGAAGACAGCATTGAACTCCGCGGAGGTATGCTGTACTCTCCAAAGAACTCTTCTCAAGTTCCTGAATCTGTACAAAGCTTTGTGTCAATTTGTAGCACTCATCCGGCTGAATTACCTATAACTGAGACTGATGTACCAATGATCGATATAGGTATAAACTAATTTGAATGTAATAAAAAATATTATATTTTTTTTTTTCAGATGCCTTAAACTTTTGTACAATGCTAAAGAACTATGAACAGAGTGTCGCTAAAGAAATACAATCGTGTACCGAAATTTTGACGAAAACTACTGAGAAACGTAACTCTCAAATGAATAGTAAACTCATATCTTACTTTGCCCAGTTTGAAAAGCAAATGGGTGCAGAATCTGTAAAGATGAATTTGTCCCATCGCGATCTACTCGCTCTTGAGGAGAAAGTGCATCACACACAACAAAAACTTTTGAACTCGTACGCCAATTCTTTTAAACTGTACGTATACGATTTTAATATTTATTAAACTATCTCAATAGCCTTTATTAATACCTTGCGCTAAAATTACAGATGTTCTGACTTTGTGGAAACAATGAAGCAGACACATGAGAACTGGAATGCCGTTCACGAAGAAAACGAAAGATTGCGTATAAACGAAACCGCAAAGAATTTAACCACGCTGAGCCGAGACATTTGGAACAATCATTTAACAAATCTTGGCTCTAACTTACAGTCGATTATTATGTCTAAAATTATAAACTAATCTTAAAATGCAGACAGTATTTATGGTTACAAATATCACTATAGTACTGACAGGAGATCATTATGACATTTTATCATATTAATTTTACTATGGACATTGAATTTTTATGTTATTTCTGATTAAACCGTCTTAATATTATTAAAATATTTTTTTTTTGATTTTTATACCACATTCCTAACTTTTGTTTGTATGCAAATTGAGTTATATTATCCTCCAGTGCGATCTTAACAAAAAACAAAGCTGCAAATTTAATTTGTCTTCCTAGGTGCATTATTAAGATTAAATGATCCAGTAACATATCGATACCTTACCGGCAAAACATCGTAACTAACAAAAAGTTATTTTGAATAAAACGAAAAAACTTCAACAAACCAATAATATAAATAATATATGAAATATTGTAAAAACGATAAAATGTATAATCTATTTCTCGGAAAAACAAATGCTAAGTACATTTATTATTTTATTAAAACATAGAGGTACATTAAAGATTGAAAAGTGAAATTTTTTGGTTACGATGTTTATCCGGGAAGGTATCTCTTAGGTACGAGAGTTTCTACACAACCCTACATAGCGGTATATTGCGATACAATATACATCGTGACTGATGATCGTCGCACTCGAAGGCAGGAGAGATTGAGCGCGCGACCTAAACGGACGTACCCATAATTATTACATTATTACTTAACTTTGTTACACATATTATATACTAAAATCTATTAAAATACATTATACTACTAAATATTACATTATCGAGTGCTAATTAAAGGAACACAACCGTTTGGCGACGAGGATATTGGTGCGTGAAATAATTCAATAAAAAGTGCAATAGTGAGTATAAAATAGACATATACTATAAAGTGAATATAAATTGCAGGAAAAAAATTGCTAACCAAGAGTTCATGGAATTGTTTGTTAGACAACAACAATAATACATGCAGCAGCAAAGCAAAGTGATGCAAGCGTTTATACAGAGATTTCCAACACAGAGTGAAACTCAGATTGGTGACATCAAACAAGCATCGGAACCAAGAGCACTTTGAAATCACTGTCTAACACAGTGACCGAATTTTCCTACGATCCACAAAACAACGACGTCTTTGAAACATGGTATGCCAAATTTGAAGATGTGTTCACATTGGATGGTGCATTTCTCTCCGACGATGCTCGCGTTAGGTTGCTCCTACGCAAATTGGACAAGATCGCTCATGCAAAATACACAAACTGTATATTACCGAGAAACCCCCGTGAGATACAATTTGAGGAAACACTAAACATATTTATAACTATTTTTGGACACAAAACATCCCTGTTTAGCAGACGATTTAAGTGCCTGAAACTGTCGAAAAATCCACTGGATGACTACATTACGTATGCAGGTATTGTAAACCGGGAGTGCGAACAGTTTCAGCTGGCGAAACTGAGCAATGATCAGTTTAAGTGTCTTGTGTTTATCTGTGGCTTGCATGGAAAAGATGTCGATATTCGCACACGACTACTTGCGAAACTCGAATCTGAGGAAGCTATCACGTTAAGCAGTATCACAAATGAGTGCGAGAAAATCTTAACGCTCAAAGCTGATACAGCGCTTATTGATTCGACACCGACTCACTCTTTTCAGTCGTCTGTAAACCACATCTCAAGTAAAGGAAACACACAACGCTCAGACACCCACCGCCCCGACACACACCGCTCCGACAACCGCCGCTCCACACAACGCTCCGATCACCGCAACGATCACCAACGCTCTTCTCCGAAAACTCCTTGCTGGCTATGTGGCAATATGCACTACGTACGAGACTGTCCATTCAAACAACACAAGTGCTCAAAGTGCTGTCAAGTAGGGCACAAAGAGGGGTTTTGCGACAAAGCTCGTCAAAAATCCGAGAAACCATCAGACCCGAAACCTAGATTCCAAAAATCCAAAACGAATTCTAGAGGAGTCTTTCTGGTATCCAAGGTAGACTACGCTGCACATCGTAAGTTTGTAACGGTCGAAATCAACGGAGTTCCTACTAAACTCCAGCTCGACACCGCCTCTGACATATCCATCATTTCTGAGGATATATGGGTTGCATTGGGTAGTCCAAATACTATCCCCACGATGCATACAGCTCAAAACGCTTCCGGAGGCAAACTTGCATTGCTGTCACAGTTCGGCTGCAACCTTCAATTGAACAATATTACCCGAACAGGAACATGTTTCGTCACAAAAGTGAAGCATCTATGTCTCATGGGTATCGATTGGATCGAACTGTTTGGACTTTGGGATATCCCAATCACATCAGTGTGCAATCAGCTGACAAGTACTCCAAATCAAGTGCTTTCAACAATCAACCGGCAGCGTTTCATCGATGAGATTCAACAGCAGTTCGCCGACGTTTTCAACACATCTCTAGGACTTTGTACACATATCAAGGCAAAACTATACGTGAAGCCACATACAAAGTCCGTCTTCAGGCCAAAGCGTCCAGTTCCTTACGCAGCTCTTCCAATGGTGGACCAAGAATTGGATCGCCTCGAAGAAATCGGTGTCATCAGTCGAGTCAATTTTTCGGCATGGGCCACTCCCATTGACGCTATAAAAAAATCCAACGGTACCATCAGTATCTGTTGGGATTTCTCAACCGGTCTAAATAGTGTATTGGAAAATCACCAGTATCAATTGTCACTGCCTGCTGACGTTATCAGAACAAAAATTGACCTCGCGGACGCTTATTTACAGATTATGGTAGAGGATGACTCAAAACATCTACTCATAATCAACACCCAAGGCGGTTGATATGTGTACAATCGTTTGTGCTTCGGAGTCAAGGCAGCAAATGGCAGCACATGGCATATTTCAACAAACCATGGATACTAAGCTGGCTGGACTCACTGGTGTTGTAAGTTACCTCGACGACCTTATCATAGTAGGCAAGAACACACAGAACGTACTCGCTGTCTTTGACCGAATCCGAGACTGGTAATTTCATGTTAGACCGGATAAATGCTGTTTCTTTGTGGAGCAGGTTACGTAGCTTGGGTTTGTCATCAACTCAAATGGACGTAGACCAGATCATGCTAAAATCGACACCATTCATTGGTATGCTCAGCTACTACGGCCATTTCATAAAGGAAATGAGGTTCCTGAGAGCACCACTAAACAGACTACTCACCAAAAACGTAGTTTGGTCTTAGTCTTTAGAGTGCCAGTACCCTTTCGACAGTGCAAAAGAGATTCTGCATTCAGACTTACTGCTCACCCATTTTGACCCACAGCTCAAAATAAAGGTGGCACCGGATGCGTCGAACTATGGCATTGGTGCAGTTATTCTCCACCGTTTTCCTGATTGAACGGAAAAAGCCATCGCTCACACATCACGTTCCATGACACCCGCGGTACAAAACTATAGTCAGATAAAGAATGAAGCCTTGGCACTTATTTTCGCTGTCAAGAAATTTCATCGGATGCTACATGGCCGACAATTGATATTGTGTACGGATCACAAACCCCTTCTCGCTATCTTTGTTTCGAAGAAGAGCATCGCCGTATACACCTCTAGCCGTTACAACGATGGTCATTAACGCTGCTAACATATAACTTCGTGATTGAACACTAAACCTTAGATAAATTTGATTCTGCCATCAGATGATTCAAAAATCCACTTCCTAGGATCCAGTCCTAGCAAGGTCCTTCATTACATACGAGAATCTTGGCCCGCAATTATAGAGGACGCTAACATACGGATAATCGCTAACCAGAAAGAGTCGCTTTCTGAAATCGACGTTTGTGTTATGTAATCTAATCGTATAATAATCCCGTTTTTGTTTCAAAATAAAGTCATGAAAAAATACACACAGCACATCCCGGAATCGTACGCATGAAAGCGCTGGCAAGAAGTTACGTGTACTCTGTCCTAACATGGACGCCGAGATCGCCCAGTTCGTTAGTCGATGTTACCGATGTGCCGCCGAGAAATCTCCTACCAAAATAACGTTTCCTGCCTAGCCGAAAACCAACGAACCGTGGTTTGCATCTACACTGATTTTGCTGGGCCGTACGAAGGTGTTTAAAATATATTTTTTAGATTTCTTTCTGCATTTGTGCTTAGATGTTGGCAGGTGCTACAAGATATATCTATAAGGTTTTCTGTAAGTCTACTTTGCGTTGCTGGTCACTCATAAATCCCGGGCAACAAGCAGACAGACCTCTTAGCCATAACTGGTAGTGAAGCTGACTTCACAAGACCAGAACTGGCCATCGCTGTATCATCAACATCATCACTTAGAAAATCGTGGGTGAAAGACATGATGAGCAGTATCACACTGGGTCTCCGAAAACGGGTGCGAGACTTCGAAAATGTGTCTGAGGAGACCTAGTGTGAGAGTAACTAAATCGGCGCTTCATTTAAAGTGTAAAGAGCTTGGTTTGGTATGCGGTTTCCTCACGGGTCACTGCGGACTAAACAACCACTTGCATCGGTTGGGCTACTCAGATAGCTCAACCTGTAAATGCGGGGAAATCGAATCTCTTAGTAAGTTTGCGGAGATCTTCAAGTACGTTCGGGTTGGATCCCGGTGGTCGACCGACTCTAAGATACTTTATGTAGCACCAATGGGCCCATCCAGTTGCCTACATGGTGGACCTCTCTCTTTAAGACGGTCACATATTCCATCATCATCATCTGTGGCGGATCATGGCATCACCACCGCCATGTAGTGTCTAAATGTCGAAATGAAAAAAGGCTTTCAGAAATTTGACCCTGAGAAATAGACATTGAGATATTTGGTCCTTAGAAATTAGATATCTTGAATTAGCTTTAAAAAAAAACATTGAACTCGTAATTTTATGCCCGTGCAAATAATGGAAATGATAAATAAAGGATCTTGAGAAATATGACTATGAGAATTTCGACCTGGAGAAATGCGACCATGAGAAATTCGACCTTGAGAAAATTTGGACTTCACAAATTGGACATTGACAAATTTGGTCGTCAGAAAATGGATCTTCCGAAATTTGACCTCATATTATAGTTTCAGACAATTGTTTAGACTCTACCTTAAACTTCGACTAAAATCGACGTCAAAAGAGTACTTTTAACTTTTAATCTATTATATTTCTGGAGCGGGCAGAGGTAATAACACAGTGTTTACTGAACACAGGTTAAGGTATACATTTTTTAAATTTGCAATTTTATTAAATTTTCAATATCCAACAACATTATTTTGAACTATCATTATTTTTAGTTTGATAGAGGTGGTAACCTTCAAGCCAAATTAATGTTTAGCTTTAGTATTGGCTTATTACACCCTCTTTCCAAAGTAAATTTCGACGGTAAATCAATAAGTCTTTAAAATATCTAGGAGATTGCGCTCGCATCATCAAAACAATTTTGTTTCTATCAAGAACCATCCTTCAAATAACTACTGTCAAATCTGCAGCCATATCTATCGTCTGGTTTCACTTTTACAGTCGATTGAAGCAAATAACTTTTCACATTTTTTGAAAAATGAATAAAAAACGAGTTTCGTGTCATTAAACACTTTTATATGATAGGCAATACACCGAAATAAATTAAAGCCGAGTTGGAAGTAATTCAGGGCACATCTGCTCCATCGTTTAAGACTTTTTACAATAGGGTGAATGAGCTCAACCGCGGTCGATTATCCATAAATGATGGAGAACATCCGGGACGGTTAATTGAAGCGACTTCTCGATAGTTACCTGAGATTTGCAAGGCATAATCTTCATCAATAATTTCGAGAAAGGAAGGACGAAAACGGGGCAGTATTGTTGTGCTTTGTTGGACAAATTCGATGAAGCCTTTATGGAGAAACGTCCCCATTTGAAAAAGAATAAAATCCTGTTTTAACATGACAATGCATCAGCAATGTATATGTGTTTTTCCTTACAACTGGTAATTTACTTCAATTGCGTTACAAGTTGCTGCCTTACTTACCCTAAGCTCCAGATATGCCCCAGTAATTTGTGTTTGTTGCGAAACCTGAAGAAATGGCTCGGAGGAAAAAGATTCGCATCAAATGAGGAGGTCACGTAGAGTTTATAAGACGCGCGTAATTTACAAAAAAAAACGAATATATTTTATTTCTCGTAATCAATACAATAAGGTTATGTTATTATTTTTTGTTTTCGGAATATTGGTTTGTAATGGAATGACGTTTTTTTCTGTTGACACTTGACAGTTCGAGTCAGTACTGCCAAATGCTACAGATAAAAAGGTGACTATGTTGAAAAATAAATATGAATCCATTCAAAATATTTGGTTTTTAAAACAATTAAATTTGTTCCTTTCTAGGGTAAATAATATGGCAATTAAAATAAAATATGTTTTTACAGTTTGCTATCTCAATAAACTCTTTCTCCCTTCTAAAAAAAATGATACTTGAAAAAATCGTAATCCTTATAAAATTTTGTTTGATGAGGACACCACTGCGTAACAGTGTAGGTAAATATTCTTGAAAGGATTAAATATCTGAACCGTTTTTTTTTATTAAATCGATAGTCTATTGTTTCATTTCTTTTTTTATATTGTTAGTAGTTATCAAAAAACAATAAAGAAATGAATAACTAATTGTAACTTACAAAATTCTCTCAAATCCGTCCACCAACTATTTTTATTTGACGCACCGCATCTTAACGAACTCGTTACAAATATATTCATATATACAAAAGTTTTCAATTTCATATACCATCATCATCACTCGCAATAAAGTATATAAAAATAAATACTTGCAATGTGTATCTGTATATAGTGCTTCTGTTACTATTTTCTGTAAGTGCTTATTCAGTGTCTGTGTATATACAGAGTGTGTGAAGTGTATGTGTGTGTTAAGTATGTATTCACTATTTTAACAAGTGCGAAACTCGATGCCAAGACTCCATGAGTGCGCTCAAACTTAATTTCGCGAAAGCATTAGGCGGAGCGCGTTCACTCTTCAAGCGCCCTTGAACGGAGTACTTAGCAAGTGTGCGCTCTTAACTTTAGTGTATAGTAGGACACTTTTTATATATATTATTGCAATGACATAAGTGGACGAACAGGACGATGTCAGAAAATTTGGAGGATGGTGAGCAGGGCGTGTTTGGAGTGCTTTATGAGTTGTTTTCTTAAAGATAATGTATTTCTATATTTTTCTTATTTATCGCTACCGGACTTTTAATGAGGGATTAGTTGTAATTCAAATTTGAAAATTTTAAACAGCCCAACAATGCAATTCGCATTTTACTTGAATCCACTTCTAAAGTTATATGTAGAAGCTATGATCATTTTCTTCTTTATTATAACTCGTTCCTACTAAATAATTGAAAAAAGCACAACAACAACCAAATCAAATAGTACTTTTTATTTTTATTATGATAAAAAATAAAAATATGCGGAGCTGCCACAAAAAAAAAACTGTATAAACCGATACTTTTATTATTAATTATTAAATTTATAAATATTTAATATATAATTATTATTTATATGTTTTGCGAATTATCAGGTAAGTATTTTGAAACTCGAAAAGAGCTTAAAATTGATTTCTGTATCCGTATTCTTTTCGATACAATCAATAGACTGAATTTGAAGTTTCCATTACGAATTTCTGTAAAATCGGTATTGTCGAGTTTTCTGGCTCTTTTGGTGCTGCTCCATGGCATAAATCTTCTTATTCTTCAAACTCGTGATGCTGACACAAGCAGATCTGAAATCAGTTTTAAAAGGGTTGACCGATGCGGAATGTTGTTGATACTATAATTGAGATGGCCCACATTATATATCTTTAATTGCCAAAAAAGACAACCTGTGAGCAGATGCTTTTGGATTCGATTTCCGACACACCGACAGTTTTAAAAAGATGGAAATTTAAATCTTTTGGTTCCTTTTGCATTCTTAATTTTTTTTTTTCAAATTTCGGCACATTGTTGCGTTAATTTCAATTATTCACTCGCTCACACCAAAAAGAACAACATGCATAGTTTTTTTTGTATTTAGTCAACATGGTAAAATAAACATTCCCTGTACTAAATATATTTAATTTAATTTAATTTAATTTAATTTATTGCCGAAACGATTACAAAATCATCCTTATTATCTAACAAAGTAAAGTTCATCTCACGGCTCTAACAGACCCGGTTTGAAA
>JAAAKO020019972.1:0-15275 GCA_010015015.2 Bolitophila cinerea | reverse complement strand
AACGCATGAACATATAAAAAAATAGATAAGGTATGACGTCATATCAACAATTTCGGTGCTAAGAGAGATTTTTTTCTTGCTATGGCCGGTAAGAATCCCTACACAGAACTGTCCAGAAATGTTGCGACCAACTCAGGTAGAGAGATATCTCATTAATGGCAGCCGACACAGGTGCAGAACGCTGACTAACCTTCTAACTGGTCATTGTCTTAACAAGCATCTTCATAAATTAGGAGTTAATAACTCACCGCTGTGCAGAGCGTGTGAGATGGACAATGGTAGAACACTTTATATATTATATATTATATTTATATATATAATTTCTCTCAAAATAAATGATATTTCGAACTTTATTAAAAGAAAGAAATGGTGTGAGATAAACTAAAATAAGTATACAAAGTTCGGAGGAGCACAATTGGTCCAGACTGAGACCTGCGTGCGCCCGTCCCACAGGGAAGTGGGCTTTTGAGGCAAAGACAAATGCGACACGGCTATTTTGCTAATTGCGGAATAGTATATTTGTCCGAACAAATGCAGCACTTTTTAATATAGTAATCAAAATACGATATAACATACATAAAATAAAAAGCCGAATTTGTCCTGACAATGTGCCGCATTTGTACGTGTTGCATTTGTCATGTGACTCATTTTCAAAAAGGCCTCGGTCCTTATGTTTTTTACTCAAAAGTCAAACCACCGTCGGCCACCACGAGGGCCTATTGTACTATATGCGACATTACTCCAAAAATTAATCTTAACGTATAAACGGCGATATATGAAATAATTCAAAACTGCCTTTTAGTTATAAATTTTCTTGATTTGGGTATTAATTTGTATTTAAGGGTGCGAAGAGGGCCGTCTGTTTGTCCTCCCTCTATCGGCCTAAATTTCCTCTCTACGGGTCTGATTAAGATAAAAGGTTTTCTGTTATTTTTTTTTGTAAACATAATGATTAGGCTTTAGCAGATTTCCGGGAGCTTATTTAAGAAAGCGAAACGATTACTTTAATATACCTTAAAAAATAAGAAAAATAATATTTTAAAAAACCGGCTTTCCGTGTGTCCCGCTTTGCTTTGTCCAAAATGTGGTAACGTTATCTATGAATGTCTTCTATTAGACGTTTTAAAACGCCCTACAATAATTACTATAAATCTTTAAAACCTACAATTATAAACGTTAATGTCGTTATTTGTTAATATTGTTCTTTAAATTAAATAAATATTGATTATTAAATTTATAAAAATATATACAATTCAAATATGAAATTTAGAAACCTCATCAGGTTAACCTTAATTTTAATATACGCGCGCCTCGTGTTTCTGATTGACGCGATACACAAAGAAAAACAAAACAATGCACTTTAATTCGAAACCCGTGGCAAGTTCATCGCATTAACTGGATCAATTACATTCACCTCCGTGAATACATATATACGATATGCTTTATACGTATTTTATTTATTCTGTATAGTTCGCATGCAACTGCATTTAACTGTGTTTACACGCAATCGGCTTAAATAACATACATATACTATTGTATATGCACTTATTTTGTAAATATATATATATATATATATATATATACTATAAAATTGCATGAAAGCTGCAGCAGTGCATCGACCTTGAACAAAAAGAAGGAAGACAACTTATGCTGATCGCAAAGAGCATATAACATACGTATGCATACGATATATATATATATATATATATATATATATATGTACATTCTTATCGAACGATAAAATAAAGGCACATTCACTTGTAATCGCGTTACATCTTCCTCTCTCTCACCGCTCGAGCGCAAAGTGCGGCTGGGCTGCGCGCGGAAGACGCTAAGCCGTCGAACATGTGAATTTCTATACTGCATTGCATAGTATTGCAAGTTATGCACACACACACATACTAACAAACATTTATCTATTCGTGTTCTTTGCGTCCGCACGCCGCGCTGAGCCGAGCCGCTAGCTGGACGTCGAGGTATTTGCTCTGTTTTTTTGTCTTAGAAGCCCATTACATGCTCACTATGTCCGCTAAGAGCCCTGCAGCCTGCAACAACCTGCTTAAATGCCTGCGTGCGTGCACTTGCACACTTGCAACGACAACAAACTGTATATATAATTATTATGCAATATACTATAGATTATATTTATATATTCATATATATACTTTTAAAGAATGCATAAAGTGTTGATTTGCTTCTGTATAGATATTATAAACAAAATATATGTATTGTATAAAAGATATGGATTAAAAGTCGTGCAAGATAGGCGGACTGCTCCGCACCCACCCAATAAGCAGGTTAAAGTAAATTTCTATTATTATGCCGTTTCAGGAAGTCAATCTAAAATAACTTATATCTTATATTATTTTTTCAGTAATGTGTCTATACTCGTACTTTACCATTAAAACCGCATCTCCAGTCGCAAATCAGCTCTTGAACGATCAACATCATTAATCATTTTTCTATATAACCATCTCCCTCTAACAAATATATTTTTCTATATAATCTAACAAACAAAACTAAAAGTATTGTGTGATTTATACAAATCAAAATGGATACCGCCTCCGGCGGAAGGCTCTATGGAGCCAGTGAATACAGATCCCGTTTCCGTGCTCTACTGGATCCTAAGGATTTTCCTCCAGTACAAAAGGAACAAAGCGAACAGACGGTGGAGTTGACTCACGCACTAGCTTTCAAACTCAAGAAAAAGTGCTAGCTGAATACTACATTGTGACACAACAAACCATTGGAAAGACTCTTGAACGGGTTCTGGATCGAGAAATCTCTAGTCAACTCATTGGTAATGGTTGGACGGTTACGACTTCGTGAAGTCACAATTCTGGTGAAAGCAAAAGTGACGCTCAAGCGGAAAGTTTGTTAAAAACATCAATACTTTGCAATGATATCCCAATCTCTGTAAGTGAACATAACACCCTTAATCTTGTTCAAGGCCTGTAACGGAAACAACATCGACAGGAGATGCTTCTCCAAAAAAATAACACGCCAGCCGGATTTTTAAGGCCGGCACTCCTCCCGCATTTCCCTTGCCTGGCTCGGCAAGATAATTCTCCAGGGATTGTACCCAAGACAAAAACACACAAAACTTTACATAAAAACACCGATCACTAAAACAAGAGCTCACGTTGGACCAAGACCCGGACGTCTCATGCGTACCCAAGTCCCTTGATCCAGTATGGAACCACCCGAGATCCAACCCCTTGGCCTCTCGTTCTGGTGGCTCCTCACCGGATCGATCATGCGATCGTCCGCCGTGAGTGTTCAACAACGTCTCCCCTAGCCTTTGCTCAAACGCCTCTATATATAGACGTTTGAGCAGAAACTCAAAAACGTACACGTTACAGGCCTTATTTACTGCCATAACATCAAATTCTTATCTGAAGAAGAAATTCTTGAAGGACTTGCAGCTCAAAAAGTCACAGATGTCAAAAAAATGAAAGGAAAATGGAAAGTAAATAGATACAGCGCTCTGCATTCTTACTCTCAAAAAATCCATTATTCCGAACTCAATAAACTTTGGTTTTTATCGGCGGCATGAAATAGACCCCAAAACATTTTCAGTATACAACAACAATCATCTGCTGCGCAAGCGCAGTACTCTTCTTTTTTTTAACAAGAACACAAGAGAAGAAGAGAGATAAGAGATTTTGGGAGATTTTTACAAGGTATAGTTTGCCTGTCACCGTTTTTATCACATTCCTGTACAAACCTATCTTTCTAATCCTCTGCGTTGTCTAAACTGTTTTCGTTTTGATCATTCTAGAAAATGTTGTAAAAAAGAGAGACTGTGCTGACAGTGTTTTGACACCTACAAGCAAAACAGATATAGCTGTGCCGTTCACTCCAATTTCTCTTTTCCTTAATTCTATTGGAGAAATGAAAGATAAAAAGAAACATCAACCAAGTAATTAAATGGAAATGAATTTTAAAACTATTATAAAATGGAACAGTAACGGGTACTTTGCCCACTTAGCTGATCCCTAAATTTTTGTTTTTATGAAACAAGATTCACAAGATTCAAGAAGAAAACTCACTCCGATGAACATTTTCAATTATTTTAGCATCATAAATCTCAAAAAATCGTTAAAAGGCGTTTAAAATGGAAAATAAAATATATGCATATTGGCTATTATATCATACTTTTGGATGATATTTACTCGTTTCTTTCAATAAGATAGTAAAAATAAATATATTACCGATAGTATATATGAGGCAGCAATGTAGTCAATACCACGATCTTCTTCTAAACCCCGTAAAAAGCCGGTACCTTGGTTTACCCTTGTTATAAAAACGGCAAAAAAAGAACGAAGAAGAGACTTTTCAACTTTTAAAATATCTCCGTCTACTCTTAATTTACCAATTTTCAGACAGAAGAGGTCTAAAGCAAGTTAACTTGTAATTGAAGCTAAAAAGAATAATTGGCAAGAATTTGTCTAAAGTATAAATCTTAATACACCTACCTCTTCTGTATGGAATACAATTAAATCTATCACAGGAAATCAATTCAGTCATCAAATAACATCTCTGATTTGCAATAATTCCATTAGTAGTAATACTCATGACATTATTATTGAATGGGAAAATATTTTCAAGATAACTTTAGTTTTTATTTCTATTTTAGTGAATTTAAGTTGTATACGACAAAATGTAATTACAATTTCATAACACCTGACTCATTTCCTGATTTAGGCTACAATCTACCTTTTTCGAGTCTGGAATTATCCATTGCACTACAAAAATGCAAAGGATCATCTCCAGACCCAGATGAAATTCATTATGGTATGATTAAATATTTACCAGAACATCTGAAATCAATATTGTTAAATTTTTAAAACGACATTTGAGCATCACATTTATACCATCTGCGTGGAAAGAATGTCTAATCATTCGAATAAAAAAGACAGTTTAAGATCCAAAAATGGATGCTAGTTACAGACCTATTTGTCTGACAAGCACTCTATCCAAAACAATGCAACGTATGGTTACACAACGATTACCTGAGTTCTAGAAAATTAATGCCTTTTATGTAGCCGACAATTTCCTACAAATGACATATTACAACAATTTTGGAATATGCAATTCAGAAAACATTTGCATCGAAAAGTCACTTAATAGCAGTGATAGGTAGCAGAGGTATATAATATATTTAAAACCCTTAATGATTGGGGATTCCATAAATGCTGATATTGAATATATTTTATATTTTTAAATCATACATAAAAATCAAATTACTGTACCTGAATTCCTAATCCCAAAATAAAACACGTACCCACCCAAGACCTTACCAAAAATTATAAGAAATATGGAATTGGAACAATATAAATAAATGCAACCTGTATAAAGTCCTTCCAAGAAGAGTTCCAATGGATGTGTCATGTAATATGATAGATCTAAGTGAACAGATGGAACTGCGTCAGCTTTATACATGTTGGTACCATGAGGAGAGTACCAACAAGTCTATGCGAATAAGCAATTTTTCTTCAATATCCACAGCTTAACTAAATGCTTTATATATGGGCGTAATGCCGGATTTCCACCAAGTGGCTAAGTGGTTAATGGCCCAAATGACCAATTAGCCATTTTTTGGAAGCCCCTAAACTTTTTTTTTTGGCAATACACTAACTGTCAAATGCCCAACCCGCAAAATAATTGGCCACATGTTGGTTCTTTATTCTTATCATACACATTTTTATTCAAATGGCCAAGTAAATGGAAACCGTTTCCACTTAAATGGCCATCAAATGGCCATCAAATGGCCACAAAATGTCCACTTGCCCACTAGGTGGAAATTCGGTAAAAAATATGGTCAAAATAGTCATGGATCTTTTGCAAATTTCAGGATCCTTATTTGTAGTTTGTACTGATTCTAAAAGCTCCTTACGAAATTATGCCATACATTTACCAGTGACCCTTTCATTGTTTAAAATATTATCTTATAACATACTTTTTATGTGGATCCCTGGACATGCAGAATTAATTGGCTATGAAATAACTGATAATTTGGCCATGGCAGCTTGTAAAAATTAATATATTTATATATATATATATATATATGCCTGCCTGAAACACATCTAACAGATTTAAAAAAACATTGTTGCCCTAAAATCAGAAAAATTAATCACCGAATGAAAATAAACTCCCATTTATTAAACCTGAAGTATAAAAATGGGCCACTGTTAATGATGTGGCTTCAAGACGAGATTCAGTTGTCTGGTTTTAACCAGAATTTGTTAGGCATAGACCCGGCTTTCGCACATCGAATTCATAATGAAAAGTCCAAATAACAAATGTGTCCATTACGTTTATAAATAAATTATAATTATATAAAACCATCTCCCACTCTCTTGATATCTCTTGATATCTCTTCTGTCTTTATCTGACCAAGAATTCGTGGTTTCTGACTCAGTTCGCACGATTAAGTGCAATGGACCCAAATACTGATGCGGACTACCTGCCACACCGCTTAAAGATCATCATCATCATCATCATCAATGTCTTTACAGTTATATCGACAAACGCCCGTAACTCTTTGCCTAATGTCTTCCGTAAATGCTTATTTACTAATTAATCATAATATTTGATTTTTCAGTACTGTACGCAGAGAACATCCGTTTAAAATCACGTAATATTTAATTTTCATTGAAAAACAACGTATTTTTTATTTACCGTGTAGATTACTTATATAAAATTCTGTATAAAGCTTCTCTCATAAATCTATCGTCTGTGCATAAGGCGAAAAACTAATCGCATTTGCCCAAAACGATATATAATTGCCTAATTTCTCTAAAGTTAATATTTTGTTGTTGTTGTTGTTGTTGTCATAGTATTTATATGCAATGTGTATAAATTAGCGCGGAAACGAGTATAATTGTATATTTATTTCTTGTGTATAATAAAATAATAAACAATGTTATTAACTAGTTATGGCACACGGGCAATGAATAGCATCTCTAATGAATCGATTAAACCGAAACTTCATTGGCGTTCGTTGTTGTTGTAAATGGGTGGTACGGATTTCATGGTCAAATTACAGAGCTATATAATCAATGCTGTGCGCGAGCGAGTTAGACGTACAAGGTGTATCGTTTAAAAAAACATAGATAGAGTAATTTTAAATGCAAGTACGTCTAATTTTATTGTTATGATGTGTACCTGTAAATATCTGACGTGTCAACCGTCTTTTTAAATATAAAAATGGTTATAAATTAAAATTTATAGGTGATGTGATTTTAGGCGCCTAAAATAAGCCATAAAAAGTTTTAAGCCCTTCAAATAAGATCTAAAAATACATATAAACAACATAATATACCCTAAAAAACGTATATCCTAAAACACTTTAAAATAGAAAGATAATTTTTCTACATCGTGTTTGTAATTGGAGAGTTATTGGATTTTACCTCAGAGTTTGTATATTTGTTAATAATTACAATCTTTTTCGGACAATAACTTTGTAATTGTCTTCAATATTTCGAGTCGGCTGTTCTTTTGACTTTTTTCGTTCTATACAGATTTAGCTATTGTTTCTGCTTATTTTTTAAAATATGCAAAGTAAGCCAAAATAAGCATTTATATTAAAATAAGCTAAAAATAGCCCTAACAAGCAAGTCTAAAATTGATTTAAATTAAAAGAAACTTATTTCAGCCTTACTCTTTTGACGATACAGTTGCCAAAAAAAGAAGCTAGAACTTCTTTTTGGTTGCCCTATTGATTATCATCCATTGTATGAAAAATGTATTATTGCCAGAAGTGCCGTGGAATAAAACACCATAAACAAAATTTTAACCTTTTACACATTTTTGTATTTGTAAAAGTCTCCATTTAAAAAAAAGTATGTAAAAAACTTTTCCAAAAGCGGTGATTAAATTATTGTACCAATTTTTTTTTATTTGTCACCAAAAAAAAGTTGTTCACAAAAAAAGAAAGTTCTTTCACCATGAAATCAGCAAAACGGCCTTTAACACGGACGTGGCGTCAGTTCTTTGTGCTCGAGGAGCAAATGATGGAGGTGGACAGTTTTATTTTGACGCCAAAGCTGTGTTATTGGCCGGTCAAGTTGACCGTTTTGCTGATTTTATAGTAAAGTACCTTAAGACAGGCGAATGTTTCCGTTTGGATCATTTGATCAAAACTAGTTTAGAGAAGTACGTGCAACAGAATCCAAAGAAGCCTGAGATTAGGGCTGAAGCTGAGGATATTTGTATTAAGTTGGTTGGCATGACCAAGGATGAAATATACATTATCATACTGGAAATGATTTGTCTGACCCGAAGGAGTTCAATCTTATGTTTGGCCCACAGATTGGACCGACCGGTCACATTAAAGCATTTTTTACGTCCAAATACATCTCAGGGTATTTTTTGTAAATTACAACCGTTTGCTAGAATTAATTCAAGGCAAATTGCCTTTTGCTGCTCCCCAAATCGGAAATGCCTTAAGAAACGAAATTTCACCGCGCTCCGTTCCGAAATTATGCACTTTTGTGATCCCGTTGAGAAAGATCATCAAAAATTAATTTAATTGTCGTTAAGTTGATGTTGTATTCCGCTTGCAATCAAATGGACGAAAAAATGCATCCCAGACAACCTGCAAGGGAAAGCGCTCTGGTGGCAAACGAGACATTGGGATTGGGATACTTTATGGCTAGAATTCAACAGTTTTTGGTATTTAACCAAATCGCTTCAGGCAACACAAAAATAATGAAATAGCTCACTATGCTTGCGACTGTTGGGAGATCTTAACAAGTTATTGCTGGGTAGAACTTGTTGGTTGAGCCGATCGCTCTGCTTACGATTTGACCCAGCACACGAATGCAACCGATGTAAAATTGTCCGTCCAATGGTCCAGCTTAGAATGCCACTAAGCGAAATCAGTGAAGTCGACGGGATCTCCCGTACGGCAAGTGGCCCTGAAGCGAAGTTAAGCAAAATACCTACGCTTTGAAAAGCAAGAATCTTCTATGGACATATGAACATACATTCTGATAAGCGTAAAAGAATAAAAAAAACCTTCAAAAAAAAATTGTGTACAAAAAAAATGATGGTCACCAAAGTTAATTACTAGCTAAAGAAGTAATTAAACATTGCTGAAACAGTTTAGTTTTTTTTCTATATTTGAACGTGCACATTTTTTTTGCGGACAATTTTGAAATAATTTAGGTTTCACTTGTTTGGGCACCAAAATGACTATTTTTGTTGACATTTAATATTTATTTTAGGCACACAATTTTTTCTACGCATAGATTTTTATGGGCAACTTTTTATATTGTAAAAGTACTCATACTCAAAATGATATCAATATTTACCGATTTTAGTATTTAAAATACCGGTGAAAGTAAATTGAGATTTTACAAATAAAAAAAATGTAAAATGTTCTGAGATGTTTAGAGATGATTGAGTTTTTTAGGCATAGGTTTTATCAAATATCTCAATGGGTGTGATTACAATTCGCAATTAAAAAAACTTTTTTTTTAATTACAATAAAGCAAGGAAAAAAGGATTAAAAAATGATTTTAAGAAATTTTAGAATCCATTGCAACTCATGTTAAAAGTGATGTATGAGATATAATTTTATGATATTTTCAATCCAAATCGCCTTTGCAAAGCCAAGTCCAGTGGATTATTCTTGCTAACCTGAAAGCCTATTTAACTTCTCTATTCTCTCGTCTATTTAAACACATACACAAGGTGTTTCAAAAATGGGCGTCATTCCTTAAATTGCTGATAGACCCACTTACGTCTGGCTTGAAAATCTAACTATCAATAGTTTTCGAAAAAAAATATTAAAAAAAATAATTTTATGAGCCGTTCATTTGCGAAACCGCCGTCAAACTCCATAATAAAAAGGAAATCAAGCGAGCTTTAAAATTAAAATTTTAATACAAACTCTTAAAAAAATAATATTTTTTTTAATTTGTTTTTTTAAATATATTTAAATATTTAAAAAAATCTAAGTCTTATGCAAACGTGTCTATGTCCAAAATATATGTACATAAAATAATATCCCGCAAATGCATAGATGTATTGAAAAAATTGATGACTCTAAGCTAACTAGGATGCTCTGATCCCTCTTTGGTATCTATTTTTGAAAATAATTGTATTGATTTACTTAATCACCATGCTCCTTTAAACCAATTAAAAAAGAAGTAACACTATTATTGAACCCTGGTATAATACAGCTATCCTTAAGCCAACACTTGATCGTTATATTTCAAAAAGACAGTCGAAGTAAAAACGATCGATAAAACTTCATGATCGATACAGATTTCTTGGAAACGTAGAAAATAAATTAATCAAATATGCCAAAATTGCCTTCTATAAACCTCGGTTAACCATATCAACCAATCAAAAAGATCTTTGGAAAAACTAGCGAAGTATTGGTATTAATATAAAATAAAATGATATTCCACCTTTCAATTATGCTTAGTATAACCAATATTTAGTTGGCGATGTCTCAACTTTCCATTCTAATATACCTGTTTGTAAATCAAATGCCTTTCCGGATTTTCTTTTCGCCCTGTGGATTAAGCTGAGCTTTTTTATTCCATAAACAAAATCAGTTCTAATTCAGTTTGTTATGATGGTATTCAAATATCCTTCATAAAAGTTTTATACCCTTTTATACTACATATATTTAATTTCTCCCTAACATCTTTCCAATTTCTGCTGTGAAGTTTGTATAAACAGTTAACTTCAATCTAGAACATAGTGTGTGTACAACTTATTTTCGTTTTTAACACTTTGGCCGGAGTACCTCAAAGATCAGTGCTCGGTTCACTTATCTTTAGTGCCTATATAAATGATCTTCCTTCTATACTTGCCCTATCAACAAAATATCATTATGTATGTGTATCCAGTGATTATTGCGCTGATGTCATTAATAAGGATTTAAAATAATTGTCAAACTGGTTCAATACAAATTGTTTAGTTCTAAATACAAAAAACGCTTCATGCCACATTGCATCGATCTATTTAACCTCTGAAAGTGCTTCCTAATAATGCTGTATGATCCCCATTTTTCGTAAATTTGATCATCTTGGTAAATCTGAATATAGACATGCAATTTTACGTTGCTCACTTAGAGACCACTTCCTTAAAAAGCTTCTATCGACACCATCGTATCTATTTTCATCTATATTATTTCCTATATTCACCAGATCAGGACTTTTAAATATTCCTTTATACTCTTTCTGAACTAGAAAAAATATTTTTTATGTACCACGAAGTATTAGAAGTATTGGTGGCATTGAAAACGTCTTGTAGAAGTTATTTTAACATTGCCTAATTGATTTTGAAATTTAAACTATAATGTTCAACAAGTAATTATGCTCTTTTGGACACCATATATAAAATATGTGTTATATTTTGATTGGTGGGTGTGTTGTGTGGAACTGCTTGGATAATCTGACTCTGTGATAAAACTTGTAATTATCTGTTTCTTTTTTAAATATATATATATATATAATTGTAAATTGTTGCTATATTTTTTTTTAGTTTTATCGTATATATATACAGTCCTTGTACATCTCTATATATAAATAAACGAACTTTGTTATAAAAGGGTGTCGAAAAATCTATTAATTTAATATGAAGTTATACTTAAATAAATTGTTTATCGAATTGGTTTCTTTTGTTAAGCAATTTATTATATTTTATATTTAATTACAAATATAATTATTTTACATAATTAAATTGAATATAATTGTATATCAAATATCATTCAATATACGGACTTTTATAACATTTATCATATTGCACTTCAAAACAATACTCGCACAGTGGTCAAAAAAACAATTATAAGAAAAAGCTTCCATTGATTTCATACTGTTTATCAAATCTTATTATACAAAGAATAATCTTTATATTATATATAAACGAGACATAAACAACATATATTCCAAACGAATTATTTACGAGCACAGAATGAAGTCAAAAAAACATTGATTCTTGAAAAACGTAAATATTATTCACAAAAAATTTGTGACTGTTGGACGGATAAAAAGAAAATAACCAGTGACTATATAACAGAAAAGATAACAAAAATAAAACAGCTCCTAAAATGATAATGGTCAACAACTCAATCTGTGAAAATAATAAAATTTGTGATATAATTAAAAATTACTTTATTTCAATCGGTAACATTTTTGACATATCTTGCTCCGTTTCGTAGTCTAACTGATAATCGATTTTCGTACTATAACTGAGTCTGATTTAAACTTTTATTTATTGAAAATGAAACCAAATTGTACTCCAGGTAATGATAATATGTCCGTCCAAATTCTATTGAATTACTATGTGTTACACAAACATGACTATATTCAGATGATAAATAATACAATATATACATAGCAACTACCCCAATGAACCTAAAATTGCCAAAGTACTGATTGTGTACAAAACTGATAATAAACATGAAGTTTAAAACTATCTCCCTATATCTATAATACCAACTTTTTCTAAACTTATAGAGAAAATAATATATGATCAACTTATGAACTTTCTTATCGAAACAATTTTTTTTGATCCAAATCAATTTGGCTTTATACCGAAATCTGGAACGGAAATAGCATGCACAACGCTCATTGATACGATCAACCAGTCTCTTAACAAGAAAAAAGTTACCTCAGCAATGTTTATTGACTTACGAAAAGCATTTGACACTGTAAAACACTATCTAATAATAGAAAAACTTAATAACATGAATATGTCTTTTGACTCTATACTATTAATCAAAAACTTTTTAAACAATAGAAAACAGTTTGTTCAAATTGATCAAAAAAAAAGCAAAACGGAAAATATTGACTGTGGAGTTCCGCAAGGATCTCAGTTAGCTGCTCCATTATACATTATATTTATTAATGATATTTTCAAAATTAAATTCGATGGACGCATACAACTATATGCTGATGATATTGTAATATCATACTCATGTAATGATAAAAAAAATGCTTAAAAATCAAATGCAAAATGACCTTAACCGACTTGAAAACTATTTTGATAACAATCTCTTATTGATAAATGAAAAATAAAACTAATTACTTAGTATTTAAACAAAGAAAAAAAGTTGACCAAGACTTAAAATATAAAAGTGTAAAAATAAAAAGCGTAAATGACACAATATATTAGGGACTAAGAATAAATAGCAAATTTTTGAGGAATACACATATTGACCATGTTTAAAATAAAATTAAACCTATAATTGGTGTATTAAGACGAATAAATAACAATCTAAGCACAGATACATTAACTAAAATATATTATGCTCATGTTTACTCCTACTTTATGTATCTACTACCAATTTGGGCATCAGGACCACAATACAAATTAAATTAACTTCAACGACTTCAAAATAAAGCAATCAAAACATATAACATATAACAAAAAAGTATGACACTCCTACAAATACGCTTTATCTTTATGAATTCATGTCGTTCAGTACACAAATAATGCTTATGTACAAAATGAAAAACCAAATGACAAGAAATACATTTGAACTCAAAACAAATTTCTAAACCCATGGATACAATACACGAAACGGAAACCTATTACATGCTACAACCACAGCCAGTACCATGAATATATCAACTCAATCTTACAATGCTAAGTCCTAACATTTAAAATCTATAACAACTTTAGAAATATTTAAAAAACAAGTCAAACTTAATCTGCAACGAACCACGTCTTAAACAAAACTATGTAAACTATGGAGTTTCATTTGTATGCCAATCTGTGATTGAAAAAACAATATTATTATTATTTTTTTAAATTGCAATTGATAATGAAATTTGATAGTTTTTGATTTTAATACATTTTTTAAATGTCTGCATTCTATCTCCCACTTTTTTTTTTCAAGATGTAGTTCTTTATTTTCTTGAAGTATAAAACAAGCAAAAAACAAGCAAAAAAACAAGCAAAGAAAAAACAAGAAAAAACAAGCAAAAAATAAGAAAAAACAAGCAAAAATATGCGCTTATGTCCCTATTCACAAAGGTTATTTTGTCTCCAAGGGTATTTCTAATAAGTTTTACCATACGACAGGCGTCATAAAAAATCTGTATTTTTTGGCTATTGCCTGTGAAGAAAGGCTCGATGTTTGGATAGCTTAAATTGTAACCTAACAATTTAGCCATTATTTGATTAGAATTCAGGCCGTCAAACGTAACCGAAGTAACAACTACACCAATCTCTTGTAGTTTGTCAATACACGGTTCAAGTATAGATTGCTTTCGGTCCCCAGTCAGCGAATTTATTAATAAATAGGCGACCGGAAGCTTCCATCTCTCCGTCATGCTTACAACAAGAAATACTAGAGCCGCTTTTGCTATAACATCGTTTTCTGCTGTAAATCCTGGTCCCAAATCAACATATTCAAAAATGTTTGATCCATTGTAGTCTATATGTTTACGTATGCTCATTTCATGAAACTTAATGCTTACCACCACTTTTTCAGAAGACTGTGATTTTTTCCTAATATTTTAAAGGATTGATCTGAAAATCCTGGACTTCCATCCACAGCATATTACCATTTTAATAGTTTTTGTGTGTGGTAGGCAGTTGTTAATCATGCGCACCTATTGGCATGCCAAAGTGGTCAATACTATTAATGGCTCAAATGGCCAATTAGCCATTTTGTGAAAATGCAACCCTTAAACATTTTCTTTTGACAATACACTAACTGTCAAATGACCAAACCGCAAAATAATTGGCCATATGTTGCTTCTTTGTTTCTAAATGACCACCTCATAAACATTTTCATACAAATGGACAAGTAAATGGCCACTGTTTCCACTTAAATGGCTACAAATGGCCACAAAAGTTTACTTGGCCACTAGGTGGAAATCCGGCATAACACATTTTATTCGGCTTCCTAGTTTAGCTGTGAAACGAGAACAAAAAATATATAACATTACCTCTGTGGATCTCTGTGAAGAAATATATCAAGTCTTCTATGCATCCACTCAAAATGATCATCGATTGAAAACCACTTTCGAAAAAATAAAGCTTTTAAAACGTATAGTTTACTATGGAAATCTGTTGCAGGAGCACGTATATTTTCCCTACAATGCAATTTAAACTTATCACTATCTCTTGGAAGATACGCTACTGTTTATAAAGTTGAGGTTTTTGCAATATTATTGGGTGCTGAAAAACTACTCGAAGTTGGTACCAAAGACAACCACATACAGTTTCTCTCGGACAGTCAGGCGGCCTTAAGATCACTGAAGTCCAATAGAACTATATCGTGTCTTGTCAATGAATGT
>JAAAKO020019961.1:0-15280 GCA_010015015.2 Bolitophila cinerea | reverse complement strand
CTTACAAAATTCAACTCGTGTAAGAATTGTTAGCGATGAAGGTCACTTTTGGTTGAGTGGCTACGTCAATAAACAAAACTGCCGTATTTGGAGTGAAGATAATCTTCAAGTGTATGTTGAGACACCGTTACATCCTGAAGATCTGACTGTTCGTCATGCTTTATGGGCTGGTGGAATCATTGGTCAACACTTCTTTAAAAACGATGCTGGCCAGAACGTTACAGTCAATGGTGACCGCTATATAGTGATTGAAAATAGGACCTCCAGATTAGATTACGTCCGAGCCTGCCGTGGCGGTAATATGCTAGAAATCATATTTAAATTTGAATGCCAAATGATTATCTTTTGAATAAAGTCAATTTCATGTCAATTTTAAAAATTCATCTTTGTTTTATTCCATTTTAAAGTTCTATACCCCAAAAAAAACCCTTTAGAAACAAAATCACACATTTTTAACTGAAAAAGATCAATGTTTTTTTACTTAAGAAATTATTGATTTTGTACTAATAAAATCACTGAGTTTGAACTTAGAAAACCTTAATTCGTTTTTCACTGATGTGTTTGCCCCATCGTTACCGAAGATCGTGCCATTTCAGTGAATCTTACCAAATTCATAATCTGGGAAGATTTCCGGAAAAATCTATCAAGATTCTAAGATGACTACCCTAATGTCATTTGAGAAAACATCTGAAGACTGGTGGTACTCAGAGTGCACAGCAAAGCATAAGACAAAACCGAGGCAATCAGAGAGTTCAGAATAGAGTTCAGAAGACATGGAAACTGCGAGGTATTCATAAATTATTAAAACTTACAAGCACAATTCAAAAAAACTAGTTAAACAAAGAAATATAGAAGGCTGGACAAATGTATACTCTTCACTAGATAAGGACACCCCAATGACAGTTTTGTGGAACATGGGAAACGGTCTGGTTACCAAAGAAGTCCAGGCCTATCTGAAGAATGGATCCTTGAGTTTCGCATGAAGCTGCATCATTTGCGCCAAAAAACACGTGGCTTTACAACTCAGGCAACCAACCTAAAGCTCAAGAGGAGGACATAATCTGCTTCAATATCACACTGCCAGAACATGCACTCCGGAATTGTAACAATACTTCACCGGGGTTGGACCATATATCCTTTGCACTGATCAGAAACATGCCAACAGTCGCTTGATTTGTTTTACGAGTGCTTTGAAGACGGAAAGTGCCCCAAAGAATGGTATAACTACAAGGTTGTTGAAATCCCAAAGCCGGGCAAGGATCCTGATCTAGCAATGTCATACAGACCAATCTGCCTGCTATCATGCATACGCAAAATATTTGAATAGATGCTTTACATACGACTGGATTTCGGGGCGGGAAAACGTCAAAAAACTCACCAAGCCATTTCGGGTTTCGGAAAGGAAGGTGGACACAGGACTGCCTGTCAATTCTTTCATCGGACTTGCAGCTGACCTTTAGCCAGACAAAACTGCAGCATATGACCATGTGAACATCGGAATACTTTGTAAGTGTCTGTTAGTTCTAAACCTACCAAAATGGTTAATATGATCGGGGTTGTATTTGAGAAACGGACGTTGCATTTCTTTTCTAAAGGTTGCCTTAAAGAAACAAGATTAGAATACTGGGGACTAGATCGGTGCTCCGTCTTATCTCCGCTCCTGTGCAACCTATGCACCAGCTCAATCAACGAACGCCAGCCAAAGTCAAACTTCTCCAATATGCCGATGACGTCGTAATTTATTGCAAAGGAGATTTGGCTAGTGCAGTGCAGAGTTCATTACAACGCAGTATAGACGAAATGCAATTCTGGTACGAAAGCATCGGTCTCTACATATCTGCTATTAAATCTGAAGTTGTAGTGTTCACTAGAAAGTATAAGGTCCCAACATACTCGCTTTTTCTCGGTGCGAAACAAATAAAAAAACTCGTCATTTCTCAAATAACTTGGTGTTACTGTGTTATTATTCGCATTAAATGGAGGTCACTAAGATTTTGCCTTAGGACTATTAAGAACGACACATACAGGTTCACTCGAACTACTGTGCGACATCCCTTCTCTAGACCTTCGAATCCGACAAGTAGCAATGCAGGCCCTACCGGGACCTGGACGAACCCTACGAGATAATCTCCACATACTTCAAATGACAAATCCGGATAGCCCATAAAGTGTAATAGAGGATCTAAATTTTTCCGAAATCCACCAGCTGTTGTGCTAAGAAACGCAAGACACAAGACTCATTTACACATACCCAAAATATCTTTGTTTATGAGGGAAAAACTGAAGAATATTCCTAAAGCAGAATATTCAAGGGTGGCTCTTCGCTGATTGGAAAGCATCGCACACAATCAATGTTGTTATTTACACGGACGGATCTAAAATAGAGGGAAAACGGGTCTTGCCATATTGATGAATCTAACCACCAATCAGCACAATGAATCCCACCGCCATCGGTTTTTACTGCGGAATTAAAAGCAGTTGTATTGACATGCAAATATGTAGAAGATCACTTCCTAACCGGCCAGTTTACAATAGCTTCAGATAGTGTCACAGTGCTCACAGCACTAGAACAACCCACAATCGAGGCAAAAACAACAAAGCTTTTTAGCATATGTCGTAAAAGGTTGAACACCCTCAACGATGCTGAAATACGGGTACAATTACTCTAAATCCCAGCCAACTGTGGAATACCGGGAAACGAAAGCGTGCTAATACTCCAACATATTTATTGTTGCTTTTTTATCCTGAAAAGCTAATTCCGGAAATGCTAATGACATAAAAGGTATTATTTCTGAATTAATGGTCGAAAATATTATTAATTAAATAATTTATTCGTGACACCTAAGAAAATCACAGAGGTTGAACTAAGAAAACCCTTATTATGGTGTCACTGAGAAAATCACAAAATGACTAACTTTACCGACTTTAAATAAACTATTTTTTTTACTAAGAAATTTGCTGATTTATTATTTTCATAGGGCAGAAAATAATAAATTTGGATTCTTTGACCAGCTGACAATTTTTAGACATTTGGTCAAATTATTTCGCAAAACTTTTGTTCAAAATACTAAAATATTATTATATAGAATTATTATTTGTACCCAAATCTAACCAAACCAAAAAACCAAACAAAAAATAGTCTTTGGTCCATTAGGTACTACATGGTCGCACGTTCATTTCGAAAAGTATGGACTTATTTTACCAAAATATTTATTAACCGAAATGATCAATCACCCACAATTTTTATTTTGACTAATCTTTTTGGACTTGGCCAACCTGTTTTGTGTCGTCCCAAAAGGTCACCAAATATCGGTTTACAAGTAAAACGCATCGGGATCCTGATTTTGGGTTGGCAAATGTTCAGTTTAGTGGAAGTGAGCCAAAAAAGGAAGATTGGCAAAAAGGGATAGGGAAACTCTTCAAAGTCTAAATCGGTATTACATAGCGTCATTATTCTTTTCCTTATAAAGGAGTGATTTAAGTTACGAATTTAGAGAGTATTAAAGTGTGAAAAGGTAAGACGTTCCAAAGAAGGAATAATTATTTTAGTATTTTGTTTGCCTTTATAAAAAAAAACAACAACAAAACTCTCTAAGATACCTTATCAATCTCTACGTATAGGATAAAAGGGCCCGAACTGTACCGCACCCAATAAAAACGACCATTTTACGGGTTCACTCGATTGGTCAAACCACAAAAAAGCTCCGAAAACATTTAAAAAAGAGTGATTTTCAACTTTGTCCCACCACCCGCCTTAAATGGAGAGGGCGAACGATGCGATCTAATACCTATTTTTGGAGTCGAAGGATTCCCATTATTCTCTTTTTTGTTTCCATGCTACTAAATGTTTTTAACTTTTTCTCCTTTACCCTGTTGGAGGGGACAATCTCCGAACATCATACTAAAGCGTTAAGAAGATTAGTAGTTTTTTTATTTACTCCAAAAGGGCTTTATTGACAGTCTCATAATATTCTACTTTAATGTAGATCAGATGAAAGTGTACAAAAACCAGCCAATAACTTAATCACTATGATACCATTTAATGAAGATAGTGTGCTAATAGTAAAAAACCTTTTACTAACTATTTACAAATGTTGATTTTCGACATTAAACTGGGGTGTGATAGGACGAATTACCACTTTTTTGTGTTTTTAGATAATAACTTTTTTGGGTGGGTTCCATTTACCATATCTACTGTTTTGACACAGCTTTCTATAGATAGGTAACCACCGCTATCTTTGAGGAAAACCCAGCCTTGTGGGAGGTGGCAGAATTAATCTTATCAGCGTTTCCTCCATCACCAAGGTCTCAGATGTTCAAGGCCTACGTAGTCATTCAGTTTTTAAATTTGACTACGGAGGCTTTCTTTAAGATCATCTCTTTGCTCCAGCCTGGTTTAAAAACTGAAGGTTGGAATGTATACCAGAGATAGATAGTTCGATAATAATTTGGGAGATTGACCGCATAGAAAGAAGATCGGCATGCAGGCCTCGAAAGTTGGGCCCAATATGCCTCTCCCCAGTGATATTGTATTATAGAGAAACAAATATCACTTTTTATCAAACTAATTGGATTGCTCAATAAAAGAGACGATTCGATCTATTATTGGGTATCTCGCTTCCATGATAAGGATTATTCAAAATATTTTTCAGCACAGCAAAGCAGAGACAAAAGTACTAAGTCGTTTGAAAGATGTGGGGTATAAACAAACATGGAATCCTAGGGTCTGAGTAATCGCTTAGGTCAGGTTTTCTACTCGACTGAGTAGCTCAGACCTATAGGACCTGTATATATGCAACCAACGACGTTGATGCCATGAAAATGTTATAAATTTGTAAAATACGGACATGATAACCATCAAAATAGTGTGTGAAATAAAGAACACTTTATGGAACGAAGCCCGCACCCTATTACTATTTTATAGGATTAAAAGTTCCCTTTTACGTTTTACGTGGTCGTTGTAAAATCTCGTATGGCGCAATTCTGACAACAACCCCTGGGGCAAAGCTCTCTTCAGCTTCTTGGCGGGGACGAGCGTGGAGATCGTCAAAAGTGGCGACGTGCCCACGTTTGTCACATCGAAAGACGAAAAGTGCTCACTAAATAATGAAATTTTAGTTATTACATTTTAAAAACAAATCACCTAAGGAATATGAAATATAAGCTTTATTATGAAAAAAAAAATAATATATATATATATATATATGTCGCTGATAAAATTAAAGATTTACCTTCCGTGCTACCCCAGAACATTATACTCGTTCGCCAATAGATGGCGCCTCAAAAACATTTTCAGAAAATGGCGAGAGTTTGAGAAGACATTTTTTCTGGATGAGGACAACTTTTAGGTTATGGAAGGTACAATTAAAGATCCACCTTTCATGCTACCATAGAACACTATACTCGTTTACCAATAGATGGCGCTTCATAAAATCAAAAATAAAGAGGCTCTATAGGACCTATTCAGAAAAGGTGAAGACTTTGAGAAGACATTTTTTTCTGGATGATGGCTACATTTAGGTTCTGTATGTTTTACAACCAAAGGTCCACCGACCGTGCTACCCCAAAACCGTACATACACGTTTTGGCGGAATAATTTAAAAATACATTTCCATGAAAAATCATTTAATCTATAATCCGGCACTGTGGTGCATATTATTGTATACATTATATCATTTCACATCCCCCAAAACACCGCCACGCGCGCGCGTTGCTGGGCAATAAAGTGATAAGGATGTGTTTGTGTGTGCACATACAAACATATATATATATATATATATATATATATACAAAATTTTCCCATTTTCCAAGCGCGCTCGTGCGCTCTCAACAAACAATCTTGTTTATATCAAAAATTTCCTGGGCTCCAGCAATCAATAAGTACACGTCGTTCGGTCTGTCGTTTTGTACGCATATATATGTGCGTGTGTGTGTGATGGGGGGGGGTGGGGGTTTGTTGTGGGGGTCGAGAGGGAGGGCTTCGCTTGTGCTACTTCAGCAGCTCAACAACGAATATTAAATACACTGGGTATATGTTTTAACTTTATCTGTGTGAGTTTGTATTATATGTATATATTTATGTATACCATAAAAGGTAAGTATACCTGTTGTTGGCTTATCGATGTGTATATCAAAGAATATATATATATATATATATGTACACTCTTTAATGTATATGTAAGTAATATTGTGTGTGCGAAGCCTTCGAGCCTTATTATAGAGCGTACTTACTTACCTTCTTATTAGCCGATGCTAAGAATGTCTCCGGTTTCATGGATACGAGCCCCAATGGTACGGTTGGAAGCGGCAGCTGGGGTAGGTTTACCCACTCGGGTGCGTTGCTGGCAACGACGACGACGACGTCGACGTCACAGATCCGTCGTGCTGCTGCTGATGATGGTGGAACGGGAGACGAAGGATGTGACCTTGATCTGCAGCACACACACGTGGCACACGGAAACATGTCGGGTATTTTTTCTGTGTGGCAGAGATGCCTTTATTGAGTGGACCGCTGGCGAGGACGCGCCTACGATCGAATACTCTCGGGTTCGTAAAAGACTCTGTTTTAGGAATTCATCCAGCCAGAGAAGTGGGCACTGAAAATAGATCACAGAACATAGGTGATTATAAAATAAGCGGGGGGAGTGCTACTGGGAGCTCCACTGTCGGTGCCGACAACGGACGCGACGATAACAAGCGCTGAGAAAAAATTGCAGCGGTTGCACTTTTGTTGCGATGCACTTTCGCGACGTCCGCGATGACTGACGCGTTTATTTGAAATTAATATTCAATGAAATGTTTTAGTTAGTGCTGTGCTAAATATAATTTAAATATATGTTTTATTTCGTAGAATCTGTAAGCCATAGAGAATCGACCGAACCGAACCTTTGCACTAGCTTCGCCCAACTAATGGATTTAATGTTAACAAACGTAAATTACACCTAGTAAAAACGGCAAAATATATATATGTATAATATGGTGTATACGCGTCGAGTACTATTTAGTAATATATAAATATATATATTTATAAATATATAAATGTATTACTATATATTTGGTGTGTGTATGTGTGTGTGTTTTTTATATTGAGCAAAGAACTCGAGTAATAGGGCATCGGCTAAAAGCATTGTTGTTCATGCGGTTATCTTTATCGATGTGGACGCCTGATATGCTATATTATTTGTATATATTCTTAGATATATAATATATATTACAAGTTCGTATATCTATACATTCTAAATAAAGTTCTCTGTAATATAGATATAATATAGAGAAACGGTGTGTAAGAGTGAAACTAAGGTTTTTGGAGCGGCAATTTTTGGTGCAAGTGAATACTGACATTGGCGGCGTCTTCGTCTTGCACGCACGCTTTCGGGAATTTAATTAAAATTCACTCAATTATGCAAAGGAAAACCTATAGTCATTAGAAAAGAATATATATATACGCAGATACACATTGTAATATATATATATATATATAAGACACGCACGTTTGCGCGGTGTATGCGCCCAGCGCACAGTGTTGCAGCCGATAAGGTGGCATTACGTCCACGAACATAACGTCCACGTACAAAACGTCCATGACCTTCTGACAGCTTTTAAAAAATATAACATCCATTACCGTTCTGTCCGTTTAGAGAATTTACGTTATGTCCACTTAAAACCAACATAATATGCACATTATGACAGTTTTATGTGGACATAATGTCCATTTGGACAGTTTGACAGTTTAAAACTGGCATAATGTTCATTGACCTTATGTCCGTGGACATTATATCACCTCACCATTGCAGCCATGGACAACAGTTTTTGATTTTTTTAGAAAGAAAGAAAATTGCAGTTTGTTTAATATTATAAATATAAAAAAGCTTTAAGTCGAAATTAAAATAAACACTGGTAATGCTGTAAATTATTGCTTGCCTAAGCGGCAAAATATTGTCTATGAGCGGTCTCAAGACACCAAGGTCTCAAAACGGTATATACGAGCGAGAAGTCTTGAAGACGTAATTAAGACGTCTTATTCTAGGTTCTACGACTTTAATTTGAAAAGTATCAGAGGGACGTCTTTAAGAAGTTTTTTTAATTTTTGGTAGTCTTTAAGACGTCTATGAAAAGTTTTTTGGGACTATAGGACTATACCACATACAAAATAATAAATAATATAAAAATACACTAACAAAAACACGTTGATGACATATTATTCTTTTTTATCCAAACCATCCCTGGGTTATTAGAACTTTCGACTAGCCTCAATTTGTTATCGCTCAAAGACTGAGCCTCTCTGAACGTCTCGAGCAGCAACTAAACGTACTTACGTTTAGTTGCTGCTCGAGACGATCCACAACTGACACATTTAGAAACAGGTACTTGTACATCTGGGGAGGATTTACAGTGTAGATCTTGACTAGATTATCGACGGTGTGCTGGCTCGAGAACTTGACGGGTAAAACTACCATGATCTTGTGACATTTTGATTTGGGAGTTGCCCAATTTCCTTATTTGATAATTTTAACAGACTTTTCCGTTTCGCAAACTTTGTATATTTGTTATATAAATTTATTTTATTTTATTTATTTAACCATATAGTTGCACAGTTAAAATTAAAACTTCTTAAACACATTTGTACTAAATAGCCTAGACGAGGTATTAATAATACTAGGGGGTAGCCCCGTCAAGACTTCTTGTCTACAGCAAAAGCAACGATTTAGATCCTCTCTCAAGAAGAGATCTTTTGTCTCTAAAACCATTTGTTGCTAACAGAGTAGCTACTATTCAAAGACTTTCATCTGTCCATCAAAAGTGCCACGTTCCTGGCATGTCAAATCCAGCAGATCTTCTATATAGAGGTTCTACAATTGCTCATTCACAAAGTAGTGATCTTTGGTGGACCACCATGGATTATTTTGGACAGCACCCTCTGGCCAATAGAAAACGATAGCTACATCTTTTACAAGGCCTCAATCTCTGGCCATTGAAGACAAGGCCATCTTCGTTGGTATCATCCAAAATCTATGCTTTCCACCCATAGCCATCGAAGGGCAGTCATTGTTGCAACGTTCCTCGAAGTTGCAGCAGTTGCTATGGACAACATCTTTCGTTTTCGTTTCATAAGAAACGCATGTAAGCGAAATCGTAAAAACAGAATTATTACTGATGACATTATGACATTGTCCAGGTATTGCCCATTATTGTACTATGGTATGAACTATGGTAGGGACTATTGGATTCAGGAAGAACAGCAATGATTCTATCATGAGAGGCTTTTTTCTAAAAATAGGACCAAATAAAATCATGAGAGTTGGAGGCAGACTCCAAAACGCCAACATTTGTGATAATTCTGGTTCGAAGCGAGTATATGATTCCTAGGTTACGTGTGTTGTTATCTAAGCAGATCATTGGACAATGTTTTAATTGTATTCGATTCAAAAAAGACACGGCAAAGCAGCTTATGGGTAACTTCCCTACTGTAAGAGTCAACGTAGCAGAATCATTTTTGGTCATAGGAGTCGACTTCGCCGGTCCGTTCACATTGACCAGGGAAATAGGCCGTCCAACTCTTTGATAATCATTTGCTCGTTTCACGAGTTGACGTGGCTTTTGTCGAGAGCTTTGGAGTGAAAATGGGAACACCTTTGTAGAAATCAATGAAGACATCCGTCGAATTCGAAAAAAAATGGGGAGATGAATGGCTGCAAAGGCAGATGGCACGTCAGGTGCCCCATATTAAGGCGGAATGTGGGAAGCTGGGGTCAAAGCTTTCAAGCATCATCTAAAAGAAACCATCTGAGCTCGTCGTTTGGCCTCTTTCAGTTTTACACCGTGCTTACAAAAATCGAAGCCTCTCTAAACTCTCGATCGATTGCGGCCCTCAGTGATCCTTCGGATCTATCACCACTCACCCCAGGCCATTTTCTCATTGCCGCCTATTATTACAACGTCCTCTTTCAGAGAACGTTCAAGATACATCCGACAATCGTCTCACGTTGTGGGGTAGTCAGCAGAAATTAACTCAAATTTTCTGGCGACGCTAGCACAATGAGCAACTTTATATGACGCAAACCCGAAATAAATAACATTCGCAGTTGAAAACATCCGAGTCAACGACCTGATGATTATGATGAACGAAAACCTCCCGCCAACGGTTTGGCCTATCGCAAGAGTATCTCGAGTCATTGGGGGTCCAGATGGTCTCGTACGAAAAAACATACAAGAGACCGATCCAGAAACTCGTGCTGTTGTCTAGAATCATTGATGTACCTGAAAATTGATTTCTTCTCGTCGGCCTTTCGCCAGGGGGTGATAATGTTTAATATTATAAATATGAAACAGCTTTGAGCTGAAATAAAAATAAACGCTGGCCATGCTATAAATTATTGTTTGGCTTTAGTAGTCAATAAAAATAATATTATTTCTCTTATAAGAAGACATCGTTTATTGTAATATTCACATACAATTCAGTCTTCGACTAAGCATTATATTAAATACTAGAAAGTCAGCCCTTCTTAAGACGGATATATATGTATACAAATACACAATAAACACATCCAATAAAATACAATTTTTAGAAGCAAGATTATTTGCATTATCATTTTATGTATTTGTTTTAAAAAATTATATTATATTTAAATACAAAATGAGAATCAATTTTAGGTAATTTTATAAAAAATATTTTTTGTTCAAAAATCATACCTGCAAAATCCTAATGTTTATTTGCAAGGTTTTTTGTCTTGCGATTAACTTTAAATTGTAACCCCCCAAATAACAATTTACCGAAAAACAATATAAAATATAGATTTTTTACTTTATGGATAAACTTTCCGACCACCGCGTGAATATTCCTAAATATTTTTATCAGGTTTTTTATTATTTGGCACGTGGGATTAGTTTGAATCTTCGTTTTAAGGGTCTTGAGTAGATGCCATTTTTAGAATTATATTACTTCCTACCTAAATATTCCCACACAACATGTATTTTCAGTAGTACTGTAAAGCCGTTACATAATTGTACGACTTCGGCTCTGACTCCAGCTCCAGACATATATAATTTTTAAAGCGACTCCGACTCTAACTCCAACTCCACTATGACTTAGAAAAATCATCTTTTTATAAAAAAAAATATAATTGAGTTTTTTTAGAAGAAAAACTCGAAATTCACTTAATTCCGATTTTAAAATTCGGATTTGAGAGAATCCATGATTTTGCGAGAATTGTAGTATTTAAATTTTGTTAGTGTCGGTGTCGGAACAAATTAAACGACTCCAACTCCGACTCCAGCCCAAAAAGAACGACTCCACCAGCTCTCGGACTCCGACACCACCACCTGATTTCTTAAGTTTTTTTTGTTGTTTTTTTTGTTTGTTGTTTTTTGTTATTTTATTAAATAACGGGCAATTGTTTTGTGGGGAATAATTTTTTGGAGAATTTTGTCGTGCTGTACTTATTTGGGGAATTGTGTTTTGGAAATTGTTTTTTAGGGAATTTATTTTCGAAAAGGCTGAATTGCAAAATCGAAAAGCGTACGATCGCATAAATGATATAATTTTTAATGAACTGCATCATTAGATTCTACCCCGAAATTACGATAAAACCAGAATTTTTAACCCGCTCAAACCATTATACAAAAAATATTAATTTGGGGTTAAAATCTAATAAAGCAGATATTTATTTTTAAAAAAACATATTTTTTTTGTTTTGTTATATTTAAAACCACAATAAAAAAGTATGTACACACTTATCAAATCTGAACATTTTAGCGATAGTTATTGTTAACGTTTTTGCTCCACATTTTGAAATCTCATTCGCCATTTTTTTGTACTGAATGTACTGAAGATTCAATTTCTCCGCATCTGCTACAGGTCGGTCTTTCGGAAAATCCCAACCTATGCAGGTGCTTATTTATTTTACAGTGTCCTGTTAAGATTCCGCAAACTAAGCCGAGATCCCGGCGCTTAAAGTTTAGCGCCGATTTGGTTAACGTCTCACTGGGTCTCTTTAGGAATAGCTTCGATATTTCGCAGCCAGTTCTGGAGTTCCAGTGTGAGAGATGACTGTTGTTCATCAGGTCTCTAACCCAGGTTTTCCTGTGAAAGATAGCTGACTACCGGTCTTAGCCAGAACATCGGCTTGCTCATTCCCTGGAATCCCTGAATGACCAGGGACCCAAATCAAGCTTACAGAAGACAGCTAACACTCTTGAAACTTTTTCCAGCAGTCAAGGACTAATCCTGAAGTAAATCTGGATGCATTTAACACTCTCAAAGCTGCTTGGCTGTCAGAGCAAATGTAGACAGTCCCGTTAATCTCGTCCGGAAGTGAATTGGCATCTCTATCTCCGGTCATCTTCACTGACGGTCTCCTCCGAGACGGCGGTTGTCAAAACAGTTTATAAACACATCTTATTGTTCCAGAATTGTACGTTACCACACTCCACTGTACCGTCCATCTCATATTGAGTATACTCTGCCCACGTTTCTGGGTCATCGGAGCTCGCAAGCTGATCTCTAAAATATTACGCCAATGTATCACGTGTGCACGATATCGCCGAAATAACACCGGGCATCAAATCATGGGCAATCTTCCAGCAAAGCATCTTCAACCAGCTCGACCATTTCAACGGTGTAAGGTAGATTACGGTGGTCCTTTAACGATCCGAGCGTCCTTAAGGAAAGTAAAACAAGATAGGCCTACATCGCACTTTTCGTCTGCTTTGCGACACGTGCAATCCATATGGAGTTAGTAAGCGATCTTACCACCCAAGATTTAATTGCAGACTTTCGACGTTTTACCGCACGCCGCGGAAAATGCAAAGAAATGTTCAGCAACTGCGGCACAAACGTTGTGGGAGCTCTCCGAGAATTACAGGAGCTCAGGGATGTCGTGGTTTCTAGGATTATAACCGAAACTCTAGCCATGGATGGAGCGAAAATTGGCTCCCTGTTTTGAGGTTTATGAAAGCGGCAACGTTAATGTAGCGGCAATCTATCATGGAGGTTCAATCACCCTGGGTCACCCTGGTTTGGTGGAATTTGGGAGTCAGGTGTAAAGTCAGCGAAACATCACTTGCGTAGAGTTGTAGGCAGTACGGTGCAATTGTTTGAAGAAATAACGACCACACTTGAACAGATAGAAAGCTGCCCCACTCTCGACCGATATGTGTACTGTCTGATAACCCAGAGGATCCTCAATACCTTACCCCGGGCAATTTTGTATCCGAGCAGCACTAAACACATTCCCACAGACCCTGATGTCCGTGACGTACCCACAAATCGCGTCTCGCGATGGCAACTCGTTCATCATACGGTTCAACAGTTCTGGACACGCGGGCAACCCGATTACTTTTAACGTCGCTTCCGGAGCGAAAGGAGTGGAAGTTAGCAAAAGCTAATTTACAGATCGGTGACTTAGTGCGAATGCTAGATATATCTTTGATTGGACCATTTTTTTAATTACTAAAAATTTCTCTCGTTCCGTGAAGAGTTTTCCGACAAAAAAAATCCCTTGCTAGATCTACAATCTGGACATGGTCAAATAATTTTTTTGTTCAGCCCACTTCCTCATCTAGTATAATGCAGTAGTTGTGTTATTGCTTAGAGTATTTAAATCAATGCCAGAGACGAGTATGGTACGGCTTTGATGTCTTTTTATTGCAGTTGAAAAAGAATCTCATCCACTACTAGAAGCCATAACAGTAGAGATAGAACATCTCCCTGTAGTGTTCCTCAAGTGGCCTTTCATACCATATTTTTGGTATTCAATCTGCTTTTATATTTGCGAAGGAGTATCTGAGATCTTCCATTTACTGATCACTACCCGTCAAAGAGTTTCATATCTATAACGCTCCTACGTATGTTGGTTCCGATCCTTCGTTAGTTATAAGTAGTCTAGATGTTCGGATAAAGTATAGAAAGAAGTAACTCGCCCCTTTATTATATATATTAAAATGAAATATATTGTAGTTTCACAAGGTCTCCTCCATATCCACATCTAGTTTGTCCAGCTCCTCTTAGATGCCATCATCGAGATTGCTCTCAATATTGGCCTTGATGTGAATATCTCCGAAGAGTGTTGGTATAGAGGATATTTGGTCATATGGGGGTCATCTTTAGGGGAGATATCAAACATAGTAAATACATTATGAATGAAGCATGATTAGAGAAGGTGTAAGGTTTGGCGTATTGGATTATGGACTCATTCCCGGTGTGGGTGGTTTGGCCTAAAAACATGAAAATAAACATTACTGTTACAACTTTAAAGGCATTTTTAATATTGGAATTCATGATTTACCAATGATGTACTGTTTGTAATTTTGGCAAACAATTAAGGTTCTTTTGGACTTGATCCTTTTTTAAATTAATTTTTTGATTAGCTATTTATTTATTGTTTATCTCACCTAGTTATATTATATGCATAATTCAATAAGCTTCCAAGTGAGTTTACGAGCGGAATGCTAACTAGAATTGAATAATATTATAATTAGCCTAACATTTTTTTCCAGTGATAAAAAATAAATTCCAATTCCATTCCGAAATAAATTAACCCTGTCGTCCTGTTCCTAAATATAGACCATTGCTAATCAACCTCCCAAAAAAGACTTCTTGAAAATGGAGAATAGCAAATAACACAATAGCATTCAATTAGAATTGAAAATTGCGTTGACAGTCGCCAGAAAAGATGATTTGGGCTATAGAAACATTCTCTTTTCACCTTTTACGCGACACCAAACACACAATACACAAACCGCGCGTATATAATTAGTCAGTACTTGACCCAGAACAGGAGCCGCCCGCCGTGTTGATTCAAATGGAAAAAATACAAGAACTCATTGCTCATTCCAGGGGAACATCTCGTCAGCGATGTATAGAGGTATACATTAGGGTGGATCGATTGAGAGTGAGTTTGTATGGAAACAATTTATAACGCGAAATATATTTAACCCTCAGGGTAAAAAAAATAAAAATATGACAATTTATATAAAACAATATTTTTTGGCATTTAAAAAAAAAGTTTATTGCCAACGCATTGCATTTGAAATTTCGTAAGAATTTTAGTTTTTAGTTCTCTGTTGTTGACTGTGCCAATCTCCGTGGTCCAAGTCATGTAACTCTGGTGATAGTAGCTGGGAACATCATTCTCGAACAGACGGTCCTTTTCCTGTAAGTATTTCAGGTACCATGTCGGCTTGTGCAGGTGTTCTGGATCGTCGAAATAGTCTGCGTCGGTTACAATGCATTGCTGCATTGTGGCGTTATCAGACCATTTCTCGAGGCTCTTTAGGGCGATCG